>JZKD02S1997662.1:288371-304532 GCA_000966675.3 Picea glauca | reverse complement strand
GCCACCTTCAGAATAGTCTAACCACTGGAAGGTATATCAACAGATCTTTGTCAAGATTGTTGTAGCACAATTGTAGTTGTAGTTATGTTTCCTTCGTTCCAGTTGTAGCACCAATTGCAGTGCCATTTGTAGCACCAGTTGCAGTACCAGTTGCAACACCAGTTGCAATGTCAACACCAATTGTAGTAACAGTTGCTGTGAAATTTTCTATGAAGTATTGGGACTAATTTTTGGTTATCCTAGTATTCCCTAACCCAACACATTTGTTGGTTCCCTCAATCATCAAAATTGAATGTTTGGGTCAAATTCAATGTTTAACTAGTCAAATTCAAGGTGTGACTGGTCAAAGTCAAAATACTAGTCAAGGTCAAAGTCAAAGACAGTCATGATTTCGTCCATAAAATTAGAGTGACACAATAGAAGGATTGTCTCTTAGTAGATAATGGAAGATAAATATTGATATCATCCTTGCAAATAACAAAGGGAAAAATTATGGAACTACAGACTAAAGAGTAGGCATCAAAGAATGAAGAGTTTTATTTTGGAGCTTCCAATAACATGAACATGGAGTAGGAGAAACAATAAAAAAAAACAACTGTAGATCTGAATCTCTAGAAAGAAAAGGGATATTTTTCCAAGAAGTAATCATAAAGCTAGAAAGATCTTATATCTAATACATTCAGAGGAACAACACACTCTCCAGGTTGGAAAGAATGCTTGTCCCAAAAGAAAAGCAACTCAAGTGGAGATATAGCTAAACTCCAGGTTTTCATATCAAGTTTGATATTTTTATATTATTGCTTAAGTGAGTATTGCAATCATTTAGATACTAGGAACAAATTAATACATAGTAGCATGTACTATTAATATAAATGATTATTGTACTCATTTGTAATATGAAATAACATATCCTCTAGGAGATATTTCTTTTTCTTGATCTTAGGAAGGACACCTTGGTAATTCTATAATGAATTACCATAAAATTGATATGTTCTTATAGAAAATGTTATTAGATAGGAAATAAATTTTCTCTTGTTGTTTCTATTTTGCGAAAGTGATCCTATGTATTATAGGAAGGTTACCATGGAAAAGAAAGAATTGAAAGGACTCAGAGGGAGTCAAATTTCCTACCCTGTGTAATTTAGCTGTAACTGTGTATGAATTGGTTATACTGTGCATGCTTTCAGGAATGTGAATGAATGCTTAATGGATATACTGTATCCCTTCTATTTCTGCTTGGTTGTACAATTAGGAAAGTAAGGAATTATATGGGTTGGACATGACTTGTTCTCATAAATTCTAGAGTTTTGTAGTGTCTTACACTAGAGAAACGAACTGTGAGCTCATCGACCTTAGGCGTAGTTTCATGTACGATGGTTTACTCACCTAGTTGTTCTGAGTCCCTTGGAGGATAGAGTTTGTTAAGATCATGAGAGGTAGTGTCGATATGCACAGGCTCTCTGTGATCAAATAGAACCCCATAACCCCTTGATGAAGGAGCGCAATAGTTGTGTTGAAGACTCTTCTAAGAGTCAAGTCCAGGGGAAATATCACAAAGCTCTCAAGTCCTTCATAACTGATGAAGCTCAGGAAGGATAGCGAGTTTCAAATACCAAAAGAGAGTACCCTTACGTTTTCCAGATGAAAGGGAGAGATCCTTTCGAAGGATCTGAGGTCTGTCATGACTGTTAGATTGGAGGGAGGAATGTAGGTGTTAATTCCTTGACCCCTTTCAGCCTTCGCAGGTAGCGATGGGACCTAGGACCGTAGATCCAAGGATCTGAAAGAGCTCTATTAACTGTCGATCTTAGCCTTTGTACATGCAAGAGAGTATCATTTCACTGACTCATGACTTGGGGTGGTCAAGGGTAGGAATACATGAACTCACGATTCATGAGATCACTACGTGATCATGGTCATTGGATCCAAGCCATGGAAGAACCGTTGGATCAGAACCTCCACGTGGTATCATGTATCGAGGGTTCAAAGGTTGAAAGAATCTCTCTTTGACTGCAGAAGTCGCGAAGTGTCGAGCATCGAGGGCTTGTGCGAACATGTGGCACCTCCATTAGGTGGGGACCGCGTGGTTGACAGGTACCCAAGAGTGACCCTTGTTGGTTGTTCCCATAAAGAGAGGGTAACATCTGTATGAGTTATGACTAAGAGATTAATCTTGTAAGTAACTTAAAAGATCAAAAGCGATAACAGGGAAATTTGGTATGCCGAACATGCATATAGAATCAACCTTGTGTTAAAGTTTGAAAAACTCCAGAGGTTGAGCATGGAGTATACCAGGAGAAGTAGTGGTTTTAAGTCTTGAGAGGAAACACTTAGAAAAAGTTTCTAATTTCGAAGAGTTGAAGCGTTCAAAATAAGCGCAGAAAACTAAAGTTCGAAGAAACAACAAGTATGGAGGATTGAGCGGGAGAAAACCTTCAGAAAAGAGTTTTGAATATTGGATAGGATTGAGAGTCAAGATCCATTCAGAAAGAACCAAAATGTTTCGAGTTGTTTGATCTCGGAGAAGTAGCACACTAGTTAGTTGCGAGGATATATCAGAATTTCGCAAAAGAAAAGGGCTTGGAAGAAGCAATGAGAAATTTGTGAAAAGATCATAGTCTAATCAATTAGGTTTCTGTGGTGAGAGATTTGTTTAGAGCATGTTGGAAGAACCACAGTGACGGTACTTTTGAAAGCTTGTCGACATTTCGGATCCACAACAGGATCCATCTTCAGGACAAAAAAGCCTGAGGAAAAATAAGAGAGGAGCCTTTAATAAATAGTGAAAAATGAACCCTAGGTTTGGTGAGGTTTTTCAAAATAGGTATTTAATTAATGAGTTAAGATGATAACCCGACGGTGTTAATTAAATTTTAAGCTAAGAATAGGCTAAATTTTAGGGTTGAACCTATTATTAAAAGTAATTTTAATATTAATTTTGTGTTAATAAAGGTTAAATTAAGGTTAATATTGCTAAATTAGTGGTCAGCTTAAGTGAAACCCTAGGTTTGAGGAGCGATCTGAACCATTGATCATCCAGTGAGAATTTCGCAATTTCGGGTATTGAGAGTCTGAGCGGACGGTGGAATTCTCGGAGGGAGGAATACCAAAATTTCATGAACTATTAGATCTAGTAGATTAGCGGAGAAGATAAGGTTGATAACCTCTCATCACTCACAATTTTAGGAGGAATAGTATCTGTTAGATTGGAATCAATGAGAGTCGTTGATCTAGAGCTTCGAGGTTTCGGCTATTGGGAAAAGACGGAGTGTTGTCCACGGATTCCCCAAAACACGGGATCCCGACGTGTGTCTAGGAGTTGACCCCAGGTTCCAAGTGAAGGGTCATGTGAATAAAAGAGTCGAGAAAACCTTAGCTTTGGTCTTTTGAGTTTTTGGATTTTGGGGATCGAGGAACCAGAGTTCCTTGCAACATGCATCCCAAAAATCGCGAAACGCGAAGTGCCTTTTAGTTCGGATTGTGGTCACCGCCGGTGGTCGCGTGAGGAGAAGGTGTGAGATAGTATGATGAATACACACGAGTTGAATGTAGTGTGAATATTTATAATAGGAAGCTTGATATTAATACCAGTAAGGTATGAATGATACTAAACGTGAAAAGTAATGCATAGGTATGATGTAAGAGTATAGTTATAGGCACGATATGGTTTTTCCCAATGAGCGAAATATAAAGCAAGTATTGCTTTTGCCAAGGTTGAATGAATACTATGGAGGAATAGATGACTCCATTCTGGGGAGTCATGAAAGTTATGTTCCAAATCATAGCCTGAGGGGAATGTATTCCATTTCCTTAGGAAGTACCAATATAATTAGATGAAAGGGTAAATGAGAAAAGATGCTCTCTTGTCATAACAAGAGTCAAATGATTACACCTTTGAGCATCACATGAGAAGGATTGTGAATGAATCTGAATTGAGTGATCTTAATAGTAAAGATGCATGTTTATATTCCTTAAGGGGATTATTTAGTAAAAAGCTAAAACTAACTCAAGGATGAGGCCATCACAAATAGTGATGGATATGCAACAAGGAAGTTGCATGCTGAAGGAGTTCTTGGTGGAGGAACTGTGTAAGGACTTTGTCAAAAGAACAAAGTCACGACCCTAATAATTGTTGAAGGTTGGAAAATGGGCTGCAAGGCCTGTCCATATATAAGAATCATGGATTTCATTTTGAAAGAATCATGTAATTAATAAGAAGACTAACAACTAAATATGGACCATTTTGATAACCGAATGGATGTGTATAGGATGCACATGTTCATGATTCATTATGAGCAAAGAGTTTATATTAAATCATGTTGTGTTATCCCAAAAAGGGTTAGGGTGAGGCCTAACCAAGACTGCTCAGAAAAAGAGCAGTTGAGGAAACCGGTATAGTTGGTAAGAGGCAAGTAAATCCCCTGAGTATGATTAAATGAATAAATGAGTACGTTTAACTAATAAGGCTTGGTTGAAGCTATGATTAAGAAAAGACAGTGAGACCTTATAGATAACTCGACTGGGCTGAAAATCCCCAAGTGATGTAGAAAGAATTTGAAGAAGGGGAGAGACCTCATTTCTTTCCTTGCTGTGCATTATGTTTTCTATGGGATGAGAAAGCTAGTACATTGATGAACAAAAATGTTTTGACACCATAGTAATGATGGTTGTAATACTGTGAAAATGATTGAGAACTGTTATGTTTCACTTATGGAAACATTCGAGGATGCTTATGAACTCGAATGTTATGATACATGCATTTGGTTTAATATTATGACTAATGTAATTGTGTCTATGAGGATGCATGTTGAGTACATAAATAAATTGGAGATATTGAGGAAGACAATTGCCAATGATGGGCAAACTCAAATAGAGAATGACCAGGAGAAGGTTGCGAGTGAAAGATTGTTGACAGGGTTGTAAAATCCCCCATAAAGCACTAGTGATGAGGTAAAAATAAGAAAGAGGGTGCTAGCAGCCAAGAACCAGTATAAAGATATTCGTGTCTATGTGGCACAAGGTATGAATGGATTTGGTAAGAACCCCTTATGAAATATTTTATTGTCTTAGTGTTATGCATAAACTTGAAAGGCAGTTGTATGCCTTGGATACCCAAGTAAGGTATGAATCAGGATGAAGAACCTGAATAATGGAGGTATGAACCTCTGGTAGTAAACAATGTTTGTAACCCTTGGAATAATTCATGAATTGATATGTCATGAATGCATTGACAATCAAGAAATGCGTAAAGGCATTCATGTGAAAATTTTGAGTTCGTGTGTATTGATTTGGGACCCTGATCGGCCTATAGCTGGCAGTATGGTCCTACTATAAGAATGAAAGAAAATGAATAAACCATATGAGGAAAAGGTTGGTTAAATTCCAACACCCCATGGACAAGAACCGTTCATAAAGTTTGACGAACCTGAAAAAAAATGCAAAGATGCATTGGGTATGAATGTGGCCATAGATATCGGCACAATTGTTAAAACCCTTTTTAAATGTTGAATTATGTTTTGAAAAGTTTGGTATGTTGAGATGAAACTAACAATTGTCTGGTTGTGTAAAGAATGAATTGCAGGAAGCAAAGAGTCTTGGATATGGCAGTGTTGTAAGTCCATAAGAAAGACCGATTACCCGCTGAGCCAAACTGCAAGGAATGGTATTTCCCTTTTGAGAAAGTATTTTAATTGTTAAGTATACACAATTATGAAATTTTTGTGACGATGTTGTAAAGGTGCAATAAAATGTATATGCATAGAAAAGCTAACAAGTTGTTTGGTTGATTGAAGTTGAAAGTGCAGGAAGCAAAGGGATCTTAGATATGGAAGCATTGTAAGCCCATAAGGAAGTCCAATTACCTAATGAGCCAAACTATTATGGGAAGGAAAGTCCCATAATTATAAATCTATTTCCTGTGTGGAACAAATATGAAAACAAATCGTGAGATTGGAAAATTTGTGGGTGACAGATTTTCAATAACATTCTGAAAGTTAAAATTTATAATGATGTCATGAATTTTGTATACCTGTGATACAGGTGAGGAGAAAATATCTGTCCAGAAGGAATAGATGAAGGTTTTCAAATATGAAGATGATAAAGGCTATTGCTGAGCCATGAGAACCCGATGATGAGTCATGATCACCTGAAATAAATTATGTTGAGATAACACAAGATGGAGGGACACCTCGACAGAGCAAGTTAGAGAGACGCCTTGACTGTAAGACTCGATAGAGTCTCTAAAATTTTCCTGTGTGAGAAAACCTTGGTAGGGAAAGATGGATCACCCAAGGGACTGTATAATAGTGAAGGGGATGCCTGAGCCTGGGCCTAGAGGATGAGTGACCGAAAGGAAGAGGAGACATTAATAATTCTTGTAAATTATTGGGATCATGCACACAGTGGGTAGTTTCCTGAGCGGAAAAACCTTGGAAAGGAAGATGAAATCATGATAGCTCTTGTGAACTATTGAATTGGAATCATGCACCCAATGGGTACGTCAAGGAAAGCGATGAGCATGGATAACAAAACTACCATGTGGATACAGATCCACAAACTGCACAGATAAGTACTATGCTAGAATATGAAATTTTCCTTTTGAATTTTGAACAATAGTAAGATGTTTTCACACAAAATTGTGATTAATGTGCTGGTTGTCCAAGAATTATTGAAGGCAGGTGACGAAGACTAAGATCCTGAAAGAGGACCTGACTGAGGATGAAGGTCAAGACTTCTAAAGTGGCTGAATGAGAAAGGCATGACAAGTGTTTTGAGAAAGAACACCGAGGACGATGTTCCTTTAAGGAGGAGGGAATTGTAACACTTTGTTTCCCCCAATTTGTAATTAATCATAGAATAGGAATTACCATGCTAATGCATGAGGAAAATGTAAACGTATTATTTTTTGAGTTGCTAATAATTGACTGTGGGGGTGAAGCCTTGAAAGTACTGACCATGGTATCATTAGAGGAAGAATGTGAAACCTATACAAGAGGGTTCATATATCAAATAACCCCAAATCTCCCTTGATAAGGATGACAAACCTCCTTTGAATCCCAAGGAAATAAAATAAATCAATGAAGAAAGGATTGGTGGTTGAATCACCAACCACCCCCATGAATGGAAACATGGGCTGTCAGTCCAAAGTACCACAGGGACCTGCAGACCTGAGCTTCCTTCTGATAGAAGGAATCAGATAGGTAGGCAAAACCTTCCCAGGTAAGAGGGACACACACATGGGAGAGGGAAGACACCAGACGAAGGTGGAAGCTTGCAGGGGAGAGGCGTGAAGCTCTCTAGTGAATCACAAACAGAAGTCCATGAGCTTGATGCCGAAGAGCATATGAGAAACCTCACTGAGGCCACAACTAAGTGAGAAAGCTCTGAGTTGCAGAAAATAGGACTCGAACAGAAGCTGAAATAGAGAGAGAACCCTCGAGAACTGTGAGAATTCCCTGGTGATATCATGGCTTGGAATGGGGGTGGCCAAAGTTCTAAGAATGAATGCCTCTGAGCCTATGGCCGAGTGGAAGGATTAACACCCACAGTTAGTTGGTTGGCGGAAACCTGTAATAGATAATCGATTTCCTACCCTGTGTAATTTAGTTGTAACTGTGTATGAATTAGTTATATTGTGCATGCTTTCAGGAATGTGAATGAATTCTTAATGGATATATTGTATCCCTTCTATTTTTGCTTGGTTGTATAATTAGGCAAGTAAGGAATTATATGGGTCGGACATGACTTGTTCTCATAAATTCTGGAGTTCTGTAGTGTCTTAAGCTAGATCCATGAACTGAGAGTTCGTTGACCTTAGGCGTAGTTGCATGTACAATGGTTTACTCACCTAGTCATTTTGAGTCCCTTGGAGGATATATTTTGTTAAGCTCATGAGAGGTAGTGTCGATATGCACAGGCTCTCTACGATCAAATAGAACCCCAGAACCCCTTGATGAAGGAGCACAATAGTTGTGTTGAAGACTCTTCTAAGAGTCAAGTCCAGGAGAAAGAGTGCAAAGCTCTCAAGTCCTTCATAACTGATGAAGCTAAAGAAGGATAGCGAGTTGAAAATACCAAAAGAGAGTACCCTTATGTTATCCATATGAATGGGCGAGATCCTTTCAGAGGATATGAGGTCTGGCGTGATCGTTAGATTGGAGGAAGGAATGTAGGCGTTAATGCCTCGACCCCTTTCAACCTTCGCAAGTAGAGATGGGACCCAGGATCGTAGATCCAAGGATCTGACAGAGCTCTATTAACCGTCGATATTAGCCTTTTCATAGGAAGGAGAGTAGCATTTTGTCGACTCGCGACTTGGGGTGGTCAAGGGTAGGAATGCATGAACTCATGATTCGCGATATCACGATGTGATCGTGGTCGTTGGATCCAAGCCACATAAGAACTGTTGGATGAGAACCTCCGTGTGGTATCGTGTATCAGGAGTTCAAAGGTTGAAAGAATCTCTCTTTGACTGCAGAAGTCACGAAGTGACAAGCATCGAGGGCTTGTGTGAACACATGGCACCTTCATTAGGTGGGGACCGCGTGGTTGATAGGTGGTGTAACAACAAGTGCCTAGAGAAAGGTGGAAGTAGGTGACTGGTGGTGGACACTTGTCACCTAGGAAAGAGTCAACCCATTGTTGACTCATCATGGCTCAGGGTTTCAAAGGATGAAAAAGTTTCCCCTTGACCGCTAAGGTTGCGAAATGCTGAGAGCCAAGGTCTCGTGCGACGAGCGGTAGCAACACAACTCGTAAGCAAAGTATGGCGAAGGAGACAAGTGGCATGTATGGATCACAAAGGAGGAGCATGAGGGCTCAACACCTCAACTAGTGAAGTTGTGAGTGGTTCTAGTGTTTATCCTAGCCTACAGTTACATGTAGCAAGCACTAGTGAGGAGGGTGCCATTCCCGTATTACATCTTGGGTATCGACGTTTGGTGAAAGAGGAGTCGAGAGCCTTGACTCCCAACTCACGAGTTGCAAGAGGCCCTTGCACTAAGGCCAGGTTGTGGTCATTTGGAGGAGGATAAGGGAAGGGAGATGGTCTGCGTTAGGCCCCATAGAAATTTGGGGATTCTGACCCTCAAAAAGAAAGACGAAAAATATAGATTGCCACAGTGGGTGTGTTACAGGTCATATGAAAAATTTATGACCCCAAGAAGTTGATGTACCAACTTACCCATCATGGGCCACATAAATTTTGGAGTTTCATCTCCTGGGGTTAGGTTTTTGGATGTATAGCATTTTGGAATTCATGAGTAATGTTAAAAATGCCTTTGGAGTCTCATTGTAATCATTTTTCTTAGATGGATGCATGTAGCAGCCACATCTCTTCTCATAAATAGCTACCACCATTCGAGCAAGTTGTTTCAGTTCTACAGTTTTATAGTTTCATCCTATTTTATTTATTCAATAGAAGTTATTGTTCACTGAATATTTTTTGTTGTTCTCCACATGTTTTTGTTATGGTATTCAATATGTTATTCATTTTGTTCCGCTCATAAATAAAGATCGACGGTCTGGTATTTCGAGTTGTTGCTACATGTTGGCCCTTGACCACGTTTTGAGGAAACAATGGTCATGTTTGACCATTTTTGGGACTTGGAAAGGTTGGTCGAAGATGGAGCGCCCAGGCAAAGAAGACATCGCAGGATCTCACCTATTTTGTGGGATTTTTGGGGATTTTAGGGTTTATATAATGGGTATGGGATGTCTTCCCATGGGTTTACCCATGCTTAGGCCCCTTTTTGTTATGTATAAATAAGTATCTAGGTGATGTAAGTAGGAAAGTTAGTTGGTTACTAGTCATTGATCAGCTTAGTGCATGGCTAGTTAGCTTTGTGCAAATATATGTTGAGGCTTGCAGAGAAAAATGAAAGCGTAGTGTAAGTGCTTTGTGCACAGACTGTGTAAGGATTTGTTTTGTGACCTGACTTGAAGGAAGGTGGATCTAGTGATTTGTGCATAGATCACTTGTCTAGTGCAGAGTGAGCTTTGTGGCTCTATGCCTGTAAGAAGATTGAATCAGACTAATAAAGAAGAAGAAGAGTTGGTGGACATAGCCCCACACTAGGGTGAACCATGTATATCCTGTGTTATTGTTCTTTGTATAATGTGTTCATGGTTTTTATATTTTCTTAGTGCACCATTCTTGATGTATGGTAGATAAATATATGGATGCTTAGTTCTTATGATCTGAATGAATGTTATATGTGAGATTATGCTAAGTGCTTCAAAGTGTTTGATCTATTTATTACAACGATGTTCTGTATTTAGGGTTTAATATGCGATGTGAATGAAAGTTAAGAAATAATGCATGTTATTGGATAAGTGATTGGTTAAGTATTGCGATCACAGATCTGTGTCCCAGCTAGGTTGTAGACACTTGAGTCTTGGAACCCCCCATGCCTCTACCTCAGGTGAGACTTCATATACTTCGCAGGTGTTGCCAAAAGGGACGGTAGTTAGGGTTTTTTTGGTGCACTGTTGAAGCGTTGAACCATGGGTCTTCCCCTGTGCCAACAAATGGTTCAGTTGTTGGGACCTGAAACTGTGATTGATGGGAATTAAAGAAAAGAGAAAGTTTTGTGCGTAGATCTGTTGTTGTAGTGCGTAATATTCTACTTGACTTGGGAAGCTTTGTGCTTAAAAAGAGAAGTCTGATATGAATAAAAGAGGTAAGATCTTAAATCTTTGTGCTCTGGTAAAGGTAAGATAAGTGGAATTTTTTCCTTTGAAAGTATGGATCTAGGTATGTTTGACAGATTTTTTCCTAGTCTAAAAACTAGGGAACAACTAGAAGAAAGAAGATTTGATGTGAATAAATTTGATAGAGATAGTAAAAGATGCGGTATTCCTATGCATAGAGAGAATTTTTGGACTAACAAGTGGATGCAGGATCCTAGAAAGAATGTGTGTAGATTGCAAGTCCATCACTGTGATCCCAATGTGAAGTATATGAAAGGTTGGAGATCGTTTAAAAGAAAGAGAGGATTGACACTATGTTATAACTATAGAAGACCATGACATATTGCTAAGGAATGCCATGGTGTAGGTCCTATTTGTATTTGTTGTAAATCCATTGACCATGAGGTTTTGGATTTCCCTAGAATGATTGCTAAAGTTTAAAACATGAACATGAGACAAGAAAACCATGAAGAAGGTTAAGAGACTAAGACTATGTTAGAAAACCAAAGAGAATCAGAATCTATGTTATTATAGTTGAAGGAAACACTGAACAATCACAGAGACATCAGTTTACCAGAGATATTAAAAGAAAAGAAGTGCATCAAAAAAAGAATACGAGACTTTGACATAGGCTGTGTCTTAGATGAGGAAACACATGTGAATCTTATGCCAAAAATTACTTGGGAAATTTTGGGAAAACCTGCTATGATTCCTTCATTATGAAGGATATGATTGTTTAAAGGAAAGATGATAACCCTATGTGGAGGAGTTACTAATGTACATATGATAGCCCATGGAACATCGACCGAAGAATAATTTGAAGTCATTAATTTTGTTGAGAACAATGCCCCTTTTACACTTTTGCCAGGAAACACCTGGATTGAGAAAGACCAGATCCAAAGAAAGGAAGAGGAGGAAGCTATAGAACAAAAAAAAAAGGAATTAAGGGACTTCATGAATAGAAAAATAACATGATTAATAGAAGACCAAGAGAATAAGTCGAAGTAACCAAGGGCCAGAGACTTAGCTGTCAAAGTTTAAAGAATGTAGGAAGTCTTGAAAAAACTATCCATGCAGGAGAGAAGAGAAACTACCCTGTAAATAGTAAGAAAAGAAGTATTACATTCGAACCCTTTGAAAGATCCTTAGTAGTGAGAATTTACTATGCTAAGATAAAATGAGAATAAGAATTGAACGAGGAATCCAGAGACATACATCATAGGAAAGAAAGCTAGAAAGCTCAGAAAGAAGAAAGAAAGGTTAGAAAAACTGCAGGAAGTTCCAGAGAAGACTTCATAGAAGGTAGGCTTGCAGAAATTGAACATCGCTCGAATAAAAAAATAGCACAAAATGGAACTTCGCCACGACAAAGCTATATGACCCTTGGAGGCATTCCAACCGTTAGACTGACGCTCCTTAACGGCTAGAAACGTAGTTATTACTAGAAAGATCACCATTGGACCGTTGAGACTGCGCCATAATGGATGGAATCACATTGATTGAGGCATTCCTTCTCGTTGGAGGAACCCATTACGACATTGCTTATTTAATCTGTCGAATGTTGCGTTGGTACCACTTTTTGCAAACTGAGATATTCGAACTAATAGAGAACTGACTGCATACTGGGTTGTGTTGTTTAGACCTCACCATTGAGTTAATTACCTTGAATATTTGTTCGCCTACCCAAGTTAATTTCTCACGAGTGTGCAAGTCAAGATAATGTAGTGCAATAGAGAAGTCTATGGAGGAGACCTTAATAGACCTTATAACTGAGAAAGTCATCTCTTCAAGAGTACAAGCATTGTCGATGGGTGGTGTTGGCACAGGGGAAGACCTAGGGTTCAACTCTAATAGTGCACCAACAAGCCCTAACTATTGGCCCTTTCAGAAACACTTGCAAAGAAAATGCAGTCTCTCCCGAAGTAGAAATAGAGGGTTGCAGGACACAGGTGTCTGCAACAAAAGGAAATACAAAGTGGATCCAATGAAACAATTCACAACAACTTAGTTATTATTTATCTCCTTTAAACCTACTGTGCGAGCTATATCTCAGATCTAATACAATAATGAAATAATAGAGTAACAGAAGGAAAAAATACACAATATCAACCACATAAAACAACAAGATATACGTGGTTCACCCTCTCCCTAGGGCTACGTTCACGAAATTGTGTTTCTTAATATTAAATGAAAACATACTTTTCTATCTGCACTCTTAGCTTGCTGATATTTCTCTCTTTCTTTTTCTTTCCCCACCCTGTGCACCCAACTGCAAGGTTGATATTCGCACCTAGCTGAAGATATTACAAAACCAGAGTGCTATCACACACAACACTTCTCTCAGTCACAACAATAGCCACTCTCTTAACCCACAATGACAATACCAACAACAACAATAGAAACCACACCATCGAACCCCTTGTCTCTCATCTAGGTTCTTGTTTATACATTACAATATGTTTTGGACAATCTTAGGTCGAAACCTATGTGTCAAAACCCTAGATACCAAAACACTAGGTGTCTAAAATCCTAGGTACACTTTGACCCTTGTTTTTCGGGCTTCGTTAGCTTGTCTTTCCATCTTTCCCACGAGGTTCTCCAAAGCATCCATTGGTGGATTTTTCTACTTGTTTAGTTTTCCATGATTGCTAATAGTGGGAAAACCCCCTATAGACTACACCAGGGTTCTAAAGTGTAGGCAGAGCTAACCATCTAAAGTCTCCTACTTTTAACAACTATCCCTTTATCACCCCACAATCATACATAAAGGACAAAGTATAGGGATCTGGTAGGCACACCTTAAACTCCGCATCCTGTGTCGATCCCTTTATGCTCAGTTGTTTCTTGATTGCAGATATCCTACCAAGGCCAACCTACATTCACCAAAATACAAACAAGAAACTACAATCATGCATTCTATATACGGATTAGTGGGTTAGACATCATAACAAAAATGTAAACAAATCATAAAGATTTAAGACATCATTTGGTGGGACGGAAAAAGTATTTTTTTATATTAATATCGCAAAATTAATTTACAATATGAGATTGTAAAATACTCCTCGAACTCGGTCCTGGGCTCCTCTTCACCATGCACCGACTTCTTCCACGTATTCTTCTCCTCTTCAGTTCTCTCTAGGGAAATGGAAAGGGTTTGCAATGGAGAAAGAAGGACTTCTAGCTCAAACTCACAATGTGGTTGCAAAATATTGGGGAAAAGGGGGAATACTATAATTGATAGAGTTTTTGTGCTCTCATGCTTCCTCTTGAAATGGGACCCAAACACCTTATTTTATAGGCCAGAAATCTAGGTATTCGGTTGGGTGACCGGCTACAAATGGTCAAAAGATTAGTAATGGCCCAAAAGCCTGTATCCCTTTGCAATTTTTATTTTTTGCGCTTTTTTTTAGTTTACGCGTGTTGTAATGGTGCAACAAGCATGTGTACACGGGTAGTAGTGGTGCAGGGTGTGTACATCTTCAAGAAAATAGTTTTTTAGAAGAGTTGTTCAATGATGGCTTGGCAAAGATAGCAAGTAAAATGGCCTGATGTTAGGCATGCTTGTCTGGTGTAATTTAGGGTTATAACAGATGCCCCCTAATGTGTGAGGTCAGAAGAGAATCTGATGGCCAAAATACATTAAAAATCTTCACCAACGTACGAAGCAAGTGAGCCTAGAGACCAGAGTTCAGGAGGTTCCATCTACAAAATAATAATTTGTCTTACCAAGGCACGCATACCCATGCTTGGGATGAAATAAAATCATGGATGCCAATCAAATACACTGCATATCCATGTCACATAACTATATAAAGTGTATCCACAAGAAATACACAACGAATCTACATCTCAAAATCAAAAGATATACATGTATAGTATCCATATTTAAGAAGCTAATGGTGCCGGATGGCTGGAGATGAGGCCTTCAGAGCTCAAGAAACAACTTCGATATCTTCAAAACTCGGGTAGGAGTGTAATATTATTGTTCAACTTCACTACCCAGAGGTCTTTAATGGATCGTCGGGAATAGACAAGAGGATCTCAGTTATCAGGCAGAGAAATTTATTGATTTTGAACAAGGAATTGATTGGTCTTTCGGGGTGGCCAGGCATGAGGACAAGAGACAAAATGCAGAAGGGTCGAATCAAGCTTAGTAAAAATTCCCTTGGACAAATGAACAACAAATGATGAGACTTAGGTAGCATGGAATTGACATAATTTCATGATGCAGGAGGCAACACAAACTCTCCATATGTTCATAAGGATAACCAAATGAAGGAGGACACAACTCTATGTAGCGAGAACAAATTCCTAAGGTCATATTAAATCCCAGAGCTTGAATAAAAAATAGAAGGATGTGCCTTGTCCAAGGGTGACTCATTGTGATGCCAATAAACAGAAAATACTTTTCCCTTCCTCTTTTTGGGGTATATTTGATTTTTTTTGTCTTTTTCAATAATTTTGGAAATCTTGAAAAAGAATAAAAGAATGCTACGTTAGAGAGGAGGAACGAGTGTCGCAAACATACTAATTCCTAGTGCAAGGAACACATTGATGCTCAGAGAAAGGAGACATTTGTAGGAAAAGGACACTCGGGAAAAATCCTCCATGGGTCAAGGTGTCAAGACGCAGAGGCAAAGTGCTACAAGGCTTGTGTATATGGCATGCTTTAGATGGTTCAGTTGAAAGAAACATGGAGCCAACATTAGGCCAAAGATGCAGGAATGAAAATGTGATTAATAAGACACAATGATAACATCCTTCGATGTAATTTTAATGAGCGCAGAGAAGGTAGGCTCTGCATTTTTTCATTTTTAGAGAGTCTGAAAAAGCGTAAGAGGAGACTCCACTGAGGTACTTTTTTCGAAGGTTGTCTAGTCGATTCGAAAAAGGGGTAAACTAGCACCAAAAATACGTCTATTAAAGTCCATTTTAACAAGTGTGAAAAAGACAAGATCACTCGGCAATCCTTTCATATTTAATGGGTCTGAAAAGAGCTTAACTATGGACTCTGTAAGGGATGTTCTTCTAGACCATTTTAACGAGTGTGAAGAAACAAGGTCACTTGACCATATTATCAATTTTAGGGAGTCTGAAAAGAGCTTAACTATGGAATCTGTGGGGGTTCCTTTTTTGTAAATTTGGTCCCTCAGGCCCAGAAAAGGGTTAAAATTATACCTAAGAATAATCTTCTAGCGAACCGAAGTTCTTAGAGTATACCTTTCTTCGTACAATTGACCTTCTAGACCAAAAAAGGGGTAAAATACCACCATATAGATGTGCCTTAAAATTTTAGTTCGGAAAGCGTGAAGGAAAACAAGATCGCTCAACAATATTTTCATGTTTAAAGAGTCTGGAAAGAGCTTAAAGAAAACTCTAGGGGGCTACCACTCATGTATGAAACTGGTTCAGGTAGAGCCCACTTCTAGGCTCAGACCAAGAGTCTCTTCGATAGTCAACTTGGAAAGTCTC
>JZKD02S1997662.1:270830-288321 GCA_000966675.3 Picea glauca | reverse complement strand
ATTTGAGGTCATTAATTTTGTTGAGAACAATGCCCCTTTTACACTTTTGCCAGGAAAGACCTGGATTGAGAAAGACCAGATCCAAAGAAAGGAAGAGGAGGAAGCTATAGAACAAAAAAGGAAGGAATTAAGGGACTTCATGAATAGGAAAATAGCATGATTAATAGAAGACCAAGAGAATAATTCGAAGTAACCAAGGGCCAGAGACTTAGCTGTCAAAGTTGAAAGAATGTAGGAAGTCTTGAAAAAACTATCCATGCAGGAGAGAAGAGAAACTACCCTGTAAATAGTAAGAAAATAAGTATTACATTTGAACCCTTTGAAAGACCCTTAGTAGTGAGAATTTACTATGCTAAGATAAAATGAGAATAATAATGGAAAGAGGAATCCAGAGACATACATCATAAGAAAGAAATCCAGAAAGCTCAGAAAGAAGAAAGAAAAGTTAGAAAAACTGCAGGAAGTTCCAGAGAAGACTTCATAGAAGGTAGGCTTGCAGAACTTGAACATCGCTGGAATAACAGAATAGCACAAAATGTAACTTCGCCACGTCAAAGATATATGACCCTTGGAGGCATTCCAATCGTTAGACTGATGCTCCATAACGGCTAGAAATGTATTTATTACTAGAAAGATCACCATTGGACCGTTGAGACTGCGCCATAACGGATGGAATCACATTGATTGAGGCATTCCTTCTCGTTGGAGGAACCCATTACGACATTTCTTATTTAATCTCTCGAATGTTGCGTTGGGACCACTTTTTGCAAACTGAGATATTCGAACTAATAGAGAACTGACTGCATACTGGGTTGTGTTGTTTAGACCTCACCATTGAGTTAATTACCTTGAATATTTGTTCACCTACCCAAGTTAATTTCTCATGAGTGTGCAAGTCGAGATAACGTAGTGAAATAGAGAAGTCTATGGAGGAGACCTTAATAGACCTTATAACTGAGAAAGTCATGTCTTCAAGAGTACAGTCATTGTCGATGGGTGGTGTTGGCACAGGGGAAGACCTAGGATTTAACTCTAATAGCGCACCAACAAGACCTAACTTCTGGCCCTTTCAGAAACACTTGCAAAGAAAATGCAGTCTCTCCTGAAGTAGAAATAGAGGGTTGCAGGACACAGGTGTCTACAACCAAAGGAAATACAAAGTCAATCCAAGGAAACAATTCATAACAACTTAGTTATTATTTATCTCCTTTAAACCTACTACGCGAGCTATATCTCAGATCTAATACAATGATGAAATAATAGAGTAACAGAAGGAAAAGAAACACAATATCAACCACATAAAACAACAAGATATATGTGTTTCACCCTCTCCCTAGGGCTACGTCCACGAAATTGTGTTTCTTAATATTAAATGAAAACATACTTTTCTATCTGCACTCTTAGCTTGCTGATATTTCTCTCTTTCTTGTTCTTTCCCCACCCTGTGCACCCAACTGCAGGGTTGATATTCACACCTAGCTGAAGATATTACAAAACCAGAGTTCTCTCACACACAACACTTCTCTCAGTCACAACAATAGCCACTCTCTTAACCCGCAATGACAATACCAACAACAACAATAGAAACCACACCACCGAACCCCTCTTCTCTAATCTAGGTTCTTGTTTATACATTACAATATCTTTTGGACAATCTTAGGTCGAAACCTATGTGTCAAAACCCTAGATACCAAAACACTAGGTGTCTAAAATCCTAGGTACACTTTGACCCTTGTTTTTGGGGCTTCGCTAGCTTGTCTTTCCATATTTCTCACGAGGTTCTCCAAAGCATCCATTGGTGGATTTTTCTACTTGTTGAGTTGTCCATGATTTCTAATAGTGGGAAAAACCCCTATAGACTACACCAGGGTTCTAAAGTGTAGGCGGAGATAACCGTCTAAAGTCTCCTACTTTTAACAACTATCCCTTCATCACCCCACAATCATACATAAAAGACAAAGTATAGGGATCTGGTAGGCACACCTTAAACTCCACATCCTGTGTCGATCCCTTTATGCTCAGTTGTTTCTTGATTGCAGATATCCTACCAAGGCCAACCTACATTCACGAAAAGAAAAACAAGAAACTACAAGCATGCATTCTATATACGGATTAGTGGGTTAGACATCATAACAAAAATGTAAACAAATCATAAAGATTTAAGACATCATTTGGTGGGACGGAAAAAATATTTTTTTATATTAATATTGCAAAATTCATTTACAATATGAGATCGGAAACTGCTCCTCGAACTCAGTCCTGGGCTCCTCTTCACCATGCATCGACTTCTTCCACGTATTCTTCTCCTCTTCAGTTCTCTCTAGGGACATGGCAAGGGTTTGCAATGGAGAAAGAAGGATTTCTAGCTCAAACTCACAATGTGGTTGCAAAATATTGGGGCAAAGGGGGAATACTATAATTGATAGAGTTTTTATGCTCTCATGCTTCCTCTTGAAATGGGACCCAAACACCTTATTTTATACGCCAGAAATCTAGGTATTCGGTTGGGTGACCGGCTATAGGTGGTCAAAAGATTAGTAATGGCCCAAAAGCCTGTATCCCTTTGCAATTTTTATTTTTTGCACTTTTTTTTAGTGTACGCGGGTTGTAATGGTGCAACAAGCATGTGTACGTGGGTAGTAGTGGTGCAGGGTGTGTACATCTTCAAGAAAATAGTTTTTTATAAGAGTTGCTCAATGATGGCTTGGCAAAGATAGCAAGTAAAATGGCCTGATGTTAGGCATGCTTTTCTAGTGTAATTTAGGGTTATAACAGATGCCCCCTAATGTGTGAGGTCAGAAGAGAATCTGATGGCCAAAATACATTAAAAATCTTCACCAACGTACGAAGC
The DNA here is from genome assembly GCA_000966675.3 of Picea glauca. Lineage (NCBI taxonomy): Eukaryota > Viridiplantae > Streptophyta > Pinopsida > Pinales > Pinaceae > Picea > Picea glauca. The sequence continues at coordinate 285,470 of JZKD02S1997662.1, read as the reverse complement.
GAGTGAGCCTAGAGACCAGAGTTCAGGAGGTTCCATCTACAAAATAATAATTTGTCTTACCAAGGCGCGCATACCCATGCTCGGGATGAAATAAAATCATGGATGCCAATCAAATACACTGCATATCCATGTCACATAACTATATAAAGTGTAGCCGCAAGCAATACACAACGAATCTACATCTCAAAATCAAAAGATATACATGTATAGTATCCATATTTAAGAAGCTAATGGTGCCGGATGGCTGGAGATGCGGCCTTCAGATCTCAAGAAACAACTTCGATATCTTCAAAACTCGGGTAGGAGTGTAATATTATTGTTCAACTTCACTACCTAGAGGTCTTTGACGGATCATCGGGAATAGACAAGAGGATCTCGGTTATCAGGCAGAGAAATTCATTGATTTTGAACAAGGACTTGATTGGACTTTCGTGGTGGCCAGGCATGGGGACAAGAGACAAACTGCAGAAGGGTCGAATCAAGCTTAGTAAAAATTCCCTTGGACAAATGAACAACAAATGATGAGACTCAGGTAGCATGGCATTGACATAATTTCATGATGTAGGAGGCAACGCAAACTCTCCATATGTTCATAAGGATAACCAAATGAAGGAGGACACAACTCTATGTAGCGAGAAAAACTTCCTAAGGTCATATTAAATCCCAGAGCTTGAAGAACAAATAGAAGGATGTGCCTTGTCCAAGGGCAACTCATTGTGATGCCAATAAAAAGAAGATACTTTTCCCTTCCTCTTTTTGGGGTATATTTGATTTTTTTTGTCTTTTTCAATAATTTTGGAAAGCTTGAAAAAGAATAAAAGAATGCTACGTTAGAGAGGAGGAACGAGTGTCGCAAACATACTAATTCCAAGTGCAAGGAACACATTGATGATCAGAGAAAGGAGACATTTGCAGGAAAAGGACACTCGGGAAAAATCCTCCATGGGTCAAGGTGTCAAGACGCAGAGGCAAAGTGCTACAAGGCTTGCGTATATGGCATGCTTTAGATGGTTCAGTTGAAAGAAACATGGAGCCGACATTAGGCCAAAGACACAGGAATGAAAATGTGATTAATAAGACACAATGATAGCATCCTTCGATGTAATTTTAATGAGCCCAGAGAAGGTAGGCTCTGCATTTTTTCATTTTTAGAGAGTCTGAAAAAGCATAAGAGGAGACTCCACTGGGGTACTTTTTTCGAAGGTTGTCTAGTCGATTCGAAAAAGGGGTAAACTAGCACCAAAAATACGTCTATTAAAGTCCATTTTAACAAGTGTGACAAAGACAAGATCACTCGGCAATCCTTTCATATTTAATGGGTCTGAAAAGAGCTTAACTATGGACTCTGTAAGGGATGTTCTTCTAGACCATTTTAATGAGTGTGAAGAAACAAGGTCACTTGACCATATTATCAATTTTAGGGAGTCTGAAAAGAGCTTAACTATGGAATCTTTGGGGGTTCCTTTTTTGTAAATTTGGTCCCTCGGGCCCAGAAAAGGGTTAAAATTATAACTAAGAATAATCTTCTAGCGAACCGAAGTTCCTAGAGTATACCTTTCTTCGTACAATTGACCGTCTGGACCAAAAAAGGGGTAAAATACCACCAGATAGACATGCCTTAAAATTTTAGTTCGGAAAGCATGAAGGAAAACAAGATTGCTCAAAAATATTTTCATGTTTAAAGAGTCTGAAAAGAGCTTAAAGAAAACTCTAGGGGGCTACCACTCATGTATGAAACTGGTTCAGGTAGAGCCCACTTCTAGGCTCAGACCAAGAGTCTCTTCGATAGTCAACTTGGAAAGTCTCCCAAGAGGGAAGAAAACACAAACCACAGTGTAAGTCCTCCCACGGTATAGAAACTATAGTCATGGCTTCAAGGATAGTCTCATATGAAGGCAATTCAAAATCCAAAAATCACACAAACGAGGGTCGAAAGTAAACTGACCATACTCCATTTGATGATGGAGGCTCTGGCTAGGACTGGTAGAGTCTATCAACGAAGAATCACAAGAACAAGGGCTTGAGGATCTACAAACAACGAGATCAGACTCAGAAGGAGAATCAAGATCACTTGGACCAAGAGGGGGAAGAAAGGGATCCCATGCCCCCATTGGATAAACCAAAGGATCAATTGTTGAGACCAAGTCTTGAGAAGGTAAACATGATTGTACAAGTTCCTTCTCAGAAGCAATTGAACACCAAGGATAATATGCCACATAATTAACCCATGGCGGGGTAGAGTCTACAGGAACACTATGAACATGCAAAGGGGTAGTCTTAAATAACAACGAATTAGGATGGTGATTATCAGATTCCAACTGGTCAATAGTGACAATGATTCCATTGTGAAGGGAATTCATCAACTGGAAGAGCGTAGACACCACAACATTCATAGCATATACATAATCATGTCTGAGAAGCATATTGAAATCTAACGGGCCTTGCACCACTATAACATCAACAAGGACAATATTCCCACCTAACGAGATAGGTAATCGAGGAAGAACCCCCAAATATTCACTAGGACATCTGTCAAAAGGAAACAACTCATGCAAAAAAGACACAAGGTCGGGAGATCCCAAGACTTTCCAAACCGAGGAGGATAAAATACTTGCAAAGGATCCTTCGTCCACAATACGTCGATAATTTTTTGTTGAATTAAATTCAACACTTATTTGAAAAGGTGTAGAAGAAGGAAGAAGAGGCTCAACAAGGTCATTCCAATCAAAGAAAAACATCCTAGGGCTTGGAGGGGGTGTGCTCGAAGTGAGCAGAATTCCCCCTTGTTCTAAAAGTCCTGAACTGGAAATGCTAAAAACATAGTTGGTAGACACATCACTCTCTGAGAGAAGAGTGGGATCAACCGAAGACTGCATTGATCTGACCACTTTCTCAACCAATAGCTGAGTAGGCTGCAAGAATACAAGGTCTAAAGTCACCTTAGCCCCCAAAAGAAGAGTATGATTAGTCAATGACTTTATCGGAATGACCACTTTCTCAACCAATGGTTGAATAGGTTGGGAGACTACATGGTCTAAAGGCACCTCACCCCCCAAAAAAGGAGTGGGATCACTTGATGACTACATCAACATGACCGCTTTATCAACCAATGGATGAATAGGTTGTGAGAAAAACTCAGAAGACTCAGAATCATAAGAGCTTGCACACAAGGACCCCAATATTTGTACCTTTGGAATTCTAGGGTACAAATGAGTAAGGTGATATCCCTTGCAAATATTACAAGGTAACTTAGGCTTACGTTCTATCTGTCTAGGTTTCTCAACATAATCAATGCCCCCAACATGACTAGCAGTGCTTCATTGCACATCTCCAACATGACTTGTAGATGGTGGGTTCTTTCCCCCAACATATCTTGTAGAGGCTGGGTGTTGGTCTTCAACATGACTTGCAGAGGTTGAGGACCTATCTCCAACATGACTCATAGTGGCTATAGCCCTATTGGCAGTATGACTAGCAGTGACTGGAATTTTTCCCCCATCATGACTTGCATAGGTCGGGTGCTGGTCTTCAACATGACTTGCAGAGGTTGTCGATCTATCTTCAACATGACTCTCAGAGGTTGGTGATTTCTTCTTCCTATTATTCCACTTTCTACTTTGTTTAGACTTCTGGTTACTAGTAACTGTACTTTCACCAGAGGTGAGGGAAGGAGGATGAGAAGACTTTTTTGATGAAGGAACATCAACATGGTGCCCATGACATAAAGTGCTTAACTGAGAAGAGTCAAGAGCATTCGATACATTTGGAATGGTATCCAACCAGACCGGTAGTCCCACATTCAACCCAGGAATCTACAAAGTGGTCATTAAAGGGACACCAATGTTTCCGAAGAAAGGAAAAGCACAAGAATCCCCTTGCAAAGGGATTCCTTGGTTGGTATCATCCAGAACTTCATCCATGAAGATATTATGCATAGGTTCTCCCCTTGTGGGATCATTCAAGTCCGTAAAAGTCTCACACACTGACTCTAAAGAACCAGTGTTATCAAAACAATGCCTATAGAGAGGCGGCTCCACATTTCTAAGTGGAAGAAAAAAAATTCCTCACGACCAGCGGAGTGGGTGGTCTACCACCATAGGTCAAAGACCCAAAGAAATTACTGACTAACTCACTATGGAAAACTAGGGAGCACAGAGCATACACTAAAAATTCCTAAAGGAAAATCAAGCAAATGACTAACTAGTTGGAAGAACAGTTACACTAGAGCAACTTAACGGTGAAAATGCAACTCAAATATGGAATCCCCCTCCAGGTATACTCTGCAAAGCATTGCCTGATGTTTTTCCTAGGTACCGCGGTATACCCCCGCAATCACCTTTGTAATTCCCTAATGTATAGGAAACTAGGTTTTCGGCTCGAGAACAACTACCAAGTGGCTACAATCGACAGTCGTGTGGAAAACAATGAGTAGGGTATCAAGCTTGAAACCTATCGAGGGTATCAAAAACAATTGTTCTGGAAGACGACTGAGGACCTCAAATGGATTCGAGACCCACGAAGATCTGTGGAAAATGTGATCAATGTAATCCCAATATAAGTCCTCTATATGCGTTCCCCACTACGCTTGGTCCAACTTTGAAGGGGTTATCTCCGCTACCTTTCCACACACGACCTCGTGTTTAGCCCCTGTGTTAGAGGGGGGTCCCAAATAATCTCCACGTTTACTAGACTTTAACACTCCCTAACTCAGACTTAATGTTTGATTTAACGGCCTTGATGAGTTTCCTCTCCAACCTAATTCAAGGCCCTAAACCTAAACTGGTTGGTTGACCCTACAAACAGAAAAATTCTAGTTAATTTTAGATTAATCGTTCTTTTTAAATATTGATTTACTCAAAAGGGGTGGTAGTGCAACTGATGTTGTTAAGACTCTTGCAGAAAAAAAAAATGATAAGAACACTAGCAAAGAACGATTATCTTTCTTATTTTCTTTTGAAATGCTTTTAAAAGTAGAAGAAAACACAACGCTATGCTAATTTCTTTTTCTTTTTCAAATAACAATGCAAAGAAAATGCCAAGAAAGAAAGAGATCTAACAAACGAAGGCCTTTTTTTTATATATTTTCTTCCAATAAAAGCAAAAATAACAAAATATTCTAAAAGAAACCGAGGAATACATGATTCATGGCCCCAACTCATTTTTTTTAAAATTTCAAGCTAAAAATAAGTTAAAAAATCTAGGAAACACAAGAATTTTTTTTTTTTAAAAAGGAAAGCAAACTGACATCAAACCTAGGCTTAAAGACTGTAAAAACAAAGACCAAGACTAGATCAAGAAAACCCCAGAGAAGTATGACTTGTGATAGGGAAGATGATGATTGCCTCTTCTTTAAAAAAAAAATTCTCAACACAGACACACTACTGACACTTCAACATCCTGTGTATGTACGCAGGTTGTCTAAAGGTAGGGCACATATGTACGCGTGTAGGCCCACTACAGGCCGCATACACCTCTGTAACTTTCTAAAAAAAAGGAAAACAACAATCAAGCTATCAAGGCAGGAAATACTGGTATGGAAGACTAGAATCCCTTAAAGACTCTGACACTTACAGAAACTCAAAACAGGAAATTAAACCAATTAAAACACCCAAAAAGAATATCCCCTAAAAAACCCTAGAGGCTCCCCAGTACGGTCACCAATTCTGCTAATAGCAAGAAAACCCCCTACGGACTACACCAGGGTTCTAAAGTGCAGGAATAGCTAACTGTCTAAAGTCTCCTACTTTTAACAACTATCCCGTCATCACCCCACAATCATACATAAAATACAAAGTATAGGGATCCAGTAGGCATACCTTAAACTCCATGTCCGGTGTCGATCTCTTTGTGCTCAGTTGTTTCTCAACTGCAGATATCCTCCCAAGGCCATCCTGCATTCACCAAAAGACAAACAAGAAACTACAAGCATGCATTATATATATGGATTAGTGAGTTAGCCATCATAACAAAAATATAAACAAATCATAAAGATTTAAGACATCATTTGGCGGGACGGAAAAAGTATTTCTTTATATTAATCTCACAAAAGTCATTTACAATATGAGACCAACAACTGCTCCTCGAAATCAGTCCTGGGCTCCTCTTCACCATGCAGTAACTTCTTCCACGTATTTTTCTCCTCTTTAGTTCTCTCTAGGGAAATGGCAAGGGTTTGCAATGGAGAAAGAAGGAATTATGGCTCAAACTCACAATGTGGTTGCAAAATATTGGGGCAAAGGGGGAATACTAAAATGGGTAGAGTTTCTATGCTCTCATGCTTCCTCTTAAAATGGAACCCCAACACCTTCTTTTATAGGCCAAAAAGATAGGTATTCAGTTGGGTGACCAACTATAGGTGGTCAAAAGATTAGTAATGGCCCAAAAGCCTGTATCCCTTTTCAATTTTTATTTTTTTGCGCTTTTTGTGAGTGTATGTGGGATGTAATGGTCCAACAAGCATGTGTAAGTGGGAAATAGTGGTGCAGGGTGCATACATCTTCAATAAAATGGTTTTTTAGAAGAGTTGTTCAATGATGGCTTGGCAAATATAGCAAGTAAGATGGCCTGATGCCAGGCATGCATGTCTGGTGCAATTTAGGGTTATAACAATGATATTTCCTCCTTGCTGATATTTTCTCCTCGATCTTCTCATCCAACAACTTGTTTACCCTTACTTCGCTCCTTCTTTTCTTCTTCTTTGACCACTTCGACCTGATCTTAGTCAATGTGCCTTCCGCGCAGTTCACACTTCGTATTTTCTCTTCCTTTTTCTTTGCTTTCTTCCTTAATCCATATCCAAGGGCGAACAAGCCCCCAACACTCACATGTGACTCATCCCAAGGCATTGAAAGTCTGAACCTTTTGTTTCAATTCGAATTCAGACTACCTAGAGGAGCCTATGATTTCTGCTTTGTCCCTCCCTACTATGTGCATAATTTCTTTTCTGTGTCTAGTACCCAGTTTAAACTGCACCTGGTACCTAGACCCTTCTCCTTCTTCTTTTACTAAGAGTTGGGAGGAAACTGGTTGTCATAGTACAGTTTCAGCTGACTCCCATTCACTAAACCTTCCTTCCATTCTCCATTCAAGGTATTAAACTGAAAAACTCCTCCTTTTGTAACATAGGCAACCTCATATTGCCCCAACCAATGTGTCCTAAACTTCCCTGGATGCTTCATAAACTTGTTTTCATCTACCAATAACAGATCCCCTTGCTTAAAATATTTCTTCTTGATGTGTCTGTCATGGTAAGCCTTCTCTCATTCTTTCTATACGTACTGATGGAATCCTATAATAAATATGTCTTCCTCTAGTTCTACCAACTATGCCAGCCTTTTTTTAATAGTGCCAATGTCATCCATGTCTGTAAATGTTGCAATTCTTAAGCTAGGAACTAAATATTCCATAGGTACTACTGCTTCTAGACCATAAACCGACTTAAAGGGAGACTACATTGTCATCTTCTTGCAAGTAGTTATATAGGCCCATAACACTATTGGTACTCTCAAGTCCCAATCGTCTCTATTGACACTGCAAATATTTGTTAGCACTATCTCCAAGATCCTGTTGAAATCTTCAACTGTACCATTCTCTTGCAGGTGGTAGGGAGTGCTCTTCTAGTGATGAATTGCAAATTCCTGATTCAAGGACTCAATAGTATTATAAATAAAGTGTGTACCTTGATCACTCATAAGGATCTGAGGGTATCCAAACTTGGTTATGATATCATCAAATATAATAATGCAGCCGTAGTTGCACTACAGTCCTTAACTACTCTTGCTTCTGCCCATCTGGTCAAATATTATGTCGTAGTGATTATGTATCGAGCTCTTGTGCACTTTCCTGGAGGGTTGATAGGTCTACGAAATAAATGGTCAATTTCTTAAATTCCTGTAAGGTTAGCTGAGGTGCTAAAGGAATATCATCCCTTATGGAAGGTTTCCAAACTCTTTGGCATACATCGCAGGCTTTATAGTTTTCCTTAGCATCTTTGTGTAAAGTGGGCCACCAAAGGCCAGCTCTAAGGAACTTCTGCGCAGTTGAGTTTCCTGCATAGTGTCCTCCTACGATGCCTTCATTTGATTCAAAGAAACGGTCTTTTTTCCTTCATAAAACATCTCCTCAAAATCTCATCAGGTCCTATGTTGTATAGTTGTTTATCTATAAGTGAAAATTCTGCAGCATGAACTACCAATTGTTTCTTCTCAATGATGGTATATTCATGAGGTGCCATTCCTGTAGATAAGAACTGGACTATCTCATCGAAGTGATCATCAACCCTTCTGATGGCCAACAATTGTGCATCTAGTAGAGTATCCTTCAATCTAGTAGGTTCCTCTCCATGTTCTAACCTAGACAAGTGGTCAGGTCCCTTGTTCATTCTCCCTGGCTTGACCACAATCTCAAAATCATATTCCTAAAATAACATAAGCCATCTTCATATCCTTCCCCCCAACACTGGCTTTCTGACTAGGTATTTCAACGTAGAGTGATCAATGAACATCTTAAAGTGTCCTCCCAACAAGTAGTGATGAAACTTCTGCAGCGCATATACCATGGTTAAACCTTCTCTCTCGGTGGTATTGTAATTTATCTCAGCTGTTGAGAGCTTCCTGCTAGCAAAGGCTAACGGGTGGTTAATATCTCCTACTCTTGGTTGTGCTAACACTGCTCCTAATGCAATAGATGATGCATAGATGTGCACATGGAATTCCTTTCTCAAATCTAGGAAAACCAAGATATGCATAGTGACTATTTTTTGTTTCAGTGTGTCGAAGCTCTATTGACATTCCTTTGACCATTGAAACTGACAATATTTCTTTAAAAGATTCTCCATGGGTGTTTTTATCTGTGCATAACCATTAATGAACTTTCTGTTGTATCCAGTATGTCCCAACGTAGTGCACATCTATCTTACTAAAGTAAGAGGGGGTAGATCAACAATGATGGCAATTTTGGAAGGATCTACCAACAACCCCTACTTACACACAATATGGCCTAGCAGTACTCCAAAGGGTGAAAATAAAATGAACTTCTTCAGGTTTAGGGAAATCTGACATTGCCTACACTTATCTAATATTAGTCTTAAACATTCAATATGATTTTTCAATAAGCTAAAAATAGTCCAATCATCAAAATATGCTTCCAGAAATTTATGTAGAAATTCCTTGAATGCTTCAACCACCACCCTAGAAAAGATGGTTGGTGCATTCTTCAATACAAAAGGCATCATTGTGTATTGGTAGGATCCCCATTTTGTTGCAAATTTGATCTTATGATGATCTTCCTTGGAAATCCTGATCTGGTGATAACCTGAAAATCCATCTGTGAAGGAGTAAACCTCCAACATTATCTAACACTTCATCAGTAAACGGTGTATGGAATGGATCATGTAAACTTGTATCATTCGGTTTCCTCAGGTCCACACAGATTTTTATCTCTTCCATTTTCTTATTTTGCGCCATCATAGGGCTAATCCATTCTGACTCTTCAACAGGTTCTATGATTCTTGCTTCCAACATTTTGTCTAATTCAATCTTGACTTTCTTCTTATATTTGGGATTCAGTCTGTAGGGTCTCTGTTTAACTGGCCTTGCATCTAGTTTCAAGGGGATATTCATTTCTCCCATGGTCCCTTTAATGCCCTTCATGTCAGTGAACTTGGTGGGAAACAAGTCCTGGTATACATGCAGTAATTCTGTGATCTTATCAATAGTAGCATTATCCCAATAATCTCCAAAGTTTGTGAGCTTAGGTACTTGATCTATTCCAATATTAACTTTCTTGATTTTAATTGGTTGTTCAATAAAAGGTAGTTCGACTCCTGGTCATTCTACATCTCTCTGTCCTTCTATTTCTGTGATTTTCACATTGCTAGGATCATCGTCTTCATCGTCATTGATGTTGTAACAACTCTACAATTTCTGAAGAGGTGCAGTCCATTCATCCTCATCTTGCTCAATAGGGAAGATAGGTGCCTCCTTTATTACTTTCTGTCTTACAACTTGTAAAGATTGATCTACTGTAGGGTACTGAATTTCAAATAAAAATGTAGCTACCAAATTATGAGTCATGCCATACCAATATGCAATGGTGAGGTGCGGTTCTGCTTGAAGATACCAATTTATAGGGGTTGTGTCCAAAGTGTTAATGAATTTATGCACCCACTGCTCTTGATTAATGCTGCTCCAGGCCTCCTTACAACTTTGCACATGGTCCTTTGGAAAAATTTGAGATGTTTATTGAACTTCACACCCTTCTACTTGTTCTGAGAAGCACACTTTCATCAAAGTGTGACATTGCACCCAATCCACGATGTTCTTCTTGTGTGTCCCACACCATCTCATTGGCATGGGTTTCAAGGCTTCATCTAGTGCCAACAGTCTCTTGTACTAGTACAATCTATTCAAATTCCAATGAGAAAGTTTCTAAATGATTTAGACCATCAAATATGGGAAAATTAATTACTTCTGTGTCGATCCAATGAACTTCCCTGGTCAATCTAGCACATCTCCACGTAGAAAATTCATACATTTTATTCTGCTAGTTCTCTAGTGCATCTTCCGATTCTGATGAGAATGCACTATCACTTCACCAACTTAAATTCCCATCTGTTGTAGGATTAATGTAATTATGTTGTCTTGCAGTCAATTTATATATATTTGTGAGCTAGTATGCATGGTATTCTTCTCTGATGGGTTCTATGTATCTGCAACCTTCATCAATATCTAGAGGTGCAATGACCCTAAGGCCATCACCTTCAAATGTCATTCTTATTTTATTTAAGTCAACAACAGTAGAATTATTGAAATCCCAATTAATTCCTAATAGGGCAGGATAAGGATAGCTATCATCGACTATCTCAATCGCCTAGAAGTCCACAAATGTTCTTACCCCATCGATGTCTACAGGGACATGCTCCAACCTTCCAAAGGGGCTTAATGCCTGCTAATTAGCCATCCTGAGCCTGATAGGGGAATAAATTATCTTAGGTTTTCCCATCGGTGCCCAGGTTTTCTTTGTCATAACATTGACTTTTGACCCTAAGTTGAGGACCACATAATCTATATCATAATCTACTATCTGAGCATTAATGTGTAGTTCATTATTTTTCCTTCTCTTTCTAGCAGCCTGTGTATTGCTTTATTTATCAAAGTATCTATCCTGCCTATATCATATTGTCTGATCAAATTTTGTAGCTCTTGTACATCTCTTTTATCCTTAATCAAATTAATGCAAGTACATAATAATTCTATAATATTGCTTACCTCTTTTCCTTCTCTGGGCGAAGAAGACTGATCGAATGATAGAGGCATTCCATATTCTCTCACTTCTGGTTGTGTCTTTGATGAAGAAGACCGATCTCTTGCAAATTATTTTCTTGCCTCTTCAAATGTTTTCTTTTCTTTCCTTGGATCAAACACTTGTGTCTTTTCTACAGCTCTTTTGACCCTGGATTCTTCGGTTCTCTTTCTCAAGGTCACTCTATCTACTCTTGTAATAGAACCTCCTATAGTGATAATAGTGACTATGGGATCCTCTCCATGAGGTTCTGCTGAGATTAGTTGTACTTGTTGGTTTCCTCCTCATCTCTCTTGAATTTTGGCTAACAGCGTGAGACAATCTTCAATAACATGTTCAAATGAGTTACAGTAGTTGCAAGTGGTATAAGGGTTCAGATAGTCCCTTGCCAAGTGACCTGGCTATGCATAGTTATAACCAATGATCTGAACTCAACCTCGACCCATGCATCCTCCTCATCCTCTTCCTATGAATCCACCATGAGGGTTGAAGTTTCCTCTTTCTAGGGAGTTAAACTACGTAGTATTTCCCTCTTGTTGCATCTCTCCTTGAATTCTATATGTATCTCTTGACCTGATCCAAAAAGATCTTTTAATGACTATGGTTGAGTTATTAATTGCATGTGCTCATTAACCATTTAAGAAGATGAATGAAAGAGGATGAATTTAATGAGGAAAAATAACAACCAAAAGATAATATATAGATCTGAACTGAAGCAATAAGAACAACAAACCATAAAAAGAGAAGTGATAACGGAGTTCGGCACAAAATTACCTACGTCTCTGGGCCTTTGTCTCGGTTGGGGAGGCTTCTTTATTTATGTTCAAAGCTCAAAAAATACATCGCAGTAGTGCCATTAGGCTACAAGACTGATTTGGTCATGTTCTTTGAGATCTCTAGAACCTAGCAGAAGAAACAACATGCAAAATGGACGATCAGAGCTCCCAGAAATGGCCCACAAGTGTCTGCTCCTCAACAATTTCCCTGCATAAAAATGGCTTTGGCTTGGCTTCCCTTCAGCATAAATCTACTCTGATTGTCCTCTAGGTCCTCAAACGGACCTAGTTTTTATAGATCTGAAGTTAGTTATCCATCCCCAACTTCCTCCCAAAATTTGGGCTCAAAAAGAGCCCAATATCTCCCAATAATGGCCAAAATCCACTATTACATGCATTAAAATCAAATAAAAATCCATAAAACTATGGTAAAATCCCACTTTTTTTAAAACAATCACAGAGTATCCCAAAGGCATTGGGTGCGCGCCTTGGCTCCTGGTCTTTATGCGCATGCATAGGATCAAAGGCTAAAAGAAGGGTGCCTTAGCTGGGCTAAACCCCTTTTGTAGCACGCCCCCCTGGTCTTATGGGATATCCTCTGATCCTTGGGCTGGTGCTTATCCATTTGAGCATGCACATGAGGAGGAGCCTCCCCTTTGCTGGGTTGAGGTCATATGCAACGTTTAGACCATGGGTTGGGGCTTAGCCCCAACTCCCTTTTGCATCATTGTAACTTTAATTCACTTTATTTATAATAAAGTGAGCCAACTATTACAAGAATCACAAGGGTGGATTGGTAATAGGGGCTCTACCAAGATTTGGGCTGGTCTAAGAGGTCATGGGATCAGCCCCCATGGACTCCAAATAAACATTTTCCACCAACCATTAACCAATATCATGGTGCCACGTGGCACCCAACAATTTGCCAAACAAATACCACTTGCCAACTGCTGGGTGGATTCTTGTCACTGACCAATCACCTTGCAACCTGCCACATGTCACCTCTACCATTGCCATGTGTCACCTCCAGAGAATTCCACTTCACCTTTTGACTATTGACTTTTTTTTTTACTTTTTATCTATTTGGGAAAACGGTCAAAGTGTGATAACTCTCGCATACGACATCCGTTTGAGAAAGTGAATATATGGCCAGAATCAATGCGACGAGTTGGTCACAGTGGAATTTGTTTCGTCCGATTCTGAGAACTTTTCATTATGGATCACACCTCCCCACTAAAGGACCTTTTGGTCCCTAAAAGGTTACTGACCGGTCAACAAGCTTCGGATAGGCCACCTGACTTATCCTCTGTCTCTGAACTCTGTCCTGTGCACCTGTCTCATCAAGATCAACTGTAACACAATCATGACAACTAACAGCATATTGTTAGCCATTTGAACCCTGTTACATCTTACTAAATCCACTATCATCCATGTAGACAACATTACTAATGATAGCATCAAAAAGACAATTGCAAAAGAGCTAATATACTTGTAATATTTGCACGACATGAGCTTATCTTGAAGCAAGTTATGATTGATTTTCCATTCAACAATCATTTCTTGTTCTTGATTAAGATCAATTACTTCATTTGAAACAATTATTGGTTTGTTTCTTTCTTGCACTTCCTTATTTAATTGTTCCATTGTTTGAAGTGTTTTATTTGCCTTTACATGATGAGCATGAACCACATAATCTTGACCTGGTTTGGTTAATTGATATTGATTCTTTGTCCTGTAGACGAGTGCCTTACAATCATATAAGTATGGACTACCTAATACCATTCCACATTCACTTAACGATACTACATCACATGTTACCTCATCCACATACTTAGATGAAATTGCAAATTTGATTGTGCACTGCTTTGTTATGTGCATTTGATGATGATTTCTTATCCATTTAAGTATGTAAGGATTATGATGAGTTTGTGTTTTTAACCCTAATTGATTAACCAATTCTTCTGAGATTAGATTATCTTGACATCCACTGTTGATTAATGTGTTTATCTTAGTGTGTCGCATGATGGTCCTTATATGAAACAAGTTACTTCTACAATCAATGCCTTCACCAATTTTACCTGTCATACTGTTGACGGGCGAAAACGACCGTCCGTCAATTAAGAGAGTGGAACCGGTCCGGGGTTGTCTAATAACCCAAGCCGTTTGAAATGGACCACCCTGACGGGTTTAACAGCTCTGTTGGCCGCCCTAAGGTTCCCTAAGGAAGCCGAAGAGGAAAGCTGATTTAAGTTGAGTGATCTAACTAAACTAAATAAGCAAAACTAACTAAAAATAAACAAACTAAAAGAAACTTAAATTAAATATAACTAACGAGACAAACTAGACTAAATATACTAATCTAACYATTATATATACAAAAGACTAATAACTCAAATCAAATATCTAATTACTACTTTAATTACAATTTATTCACAAATGTACATTATCTACAATCTACAGATTTGAATGAAACCTGTGAAACTGATGTGCTTGCTGTCCTAAAACAGCGAAGAATAACTCTTTTTAATTTTGCGATTTATGAATAAGAAAGTAAGTTAACTGA
>JZKD02S1997662.1:258192-270820 GCA_000966675.3 Picea glauca | reverse complement strand
CAATATAGCCACCATAGCTTAACCAACAACATAACAATGGTTGCAAAAATAATCATAGGCATTGTACATGAATATCCATACCTCTTATGAAACCAAGATTGAATACGCCAAATGCAAAGCCAATACAAACACTAATGTATTGCAAATTCGACGAAATCCAATCATACAATTGATATAAGAATGTCAATGAGTATAGCAAATGCGTGCGAGTGTTATACCATAATGTTCAAACACTGACATGCAGTTCAAAACCTACAATAATGTTCTCACCAATCAAACGTTTAATCCAGGTGTCAAATGTATAAATTGATACGCCAAGAGATATGATAAGGATCAACACTAATGATTACAAAAGATAAATCAAGACCCCAATGCAATTCAGGCAAATCATAAAAACGCGAAATCAAAGGCTAAATGTCTTTATATAACCCATTGAAGTATGAAAACCAATCAAAGGACATTGCCGATCATGTAAAGATCAATAAAAAGATAGACGCAATAAGCATGATGACACAAAAGATATCGGCATTTCAAATAATGATCGAAATGAGCCCTTGAAAGGAGAAATCTTCATGTTTTCACTCCTGAAGACTTAGCGAAGATAAGCGTGCGAAAAGGCGCAAGGAATAAAATCATCGTTCATTTGAAACTTGCGGTGAAAAATCAATGTTTGTGAAACATTGGTGTAGGCATATTATGAGACAATGAAAAATGTGAATTGGCTGCCAACACATACCAACCAATGAGATCTTTGATTCATCACCTGAATTTAATCTCAAGTCTATGGGTCTTGTTGTCACTGCCACTGTTTGCATTCCCTTCTTTTCCTTGAACCACTTTGGCCTCTTCTCGAGATGCAACTGCCAACATCTGTCCTCATCATGTCCCTCTTTCTTGCAATGCTTGCAAGATGGATTCTCTTCCTTTCTCGCTACTACATTTTCCTTTTTTCTTGTCCACTTCCTCTTGTCCTCTTTCCTTGAAGACAATGATTCCCTTGACACACCTGCTTTCCCTGCTTCAATATATGTTGCTTGAACAGAAACCTCATCAAGGTTAGTGGGTCATGTTGGCTTCAGAAGTCACTCCTGGATTGCAGCAGGAGTAAGCATGAGGCCCATTAGTTTATGTCACAATTTGTTGATAAAGGATGATGAATGGAAATGAACTCAGAACAATATCATTCTAACTCAGAAAACTAGGCTGGAACAGCTAAGACAGGTGAGGTCTTGATCTAATTTAAGCCAATAATTTTACATAGTAGTGAGTGAGTGTAGGGAGAAACAAAGGAAATAAATTCTACTCTGGACATCTGGTCTTCCAATGGCCTTTAAAAGAGGGAAAATTCACAAATATGAGATCCTCTCAAATTTGAGAAACTTCAAGAAAATTAAGAGGTTGCAAAACTAATATAATCAAACATACATTATACAGTAATTACAACACCCAACTGGATCATCCATGCTCGGTCTCTTAAGATTCAGAGGAAAAAAGGAGAAGAAGGTGTTGGCTTCCATTAAACAAGAAGTCTCAAATATCAATCTATAACCAAGGAACCAAAGGCCCCGTTAAATATTTACAATCGGGAGTTCTGCTCTACCATCCATCCTTACAGAAATACAAAAACTGAGCATATATACTCAGAGAAATTTTCCACCTTCGCAACAAGGAGGTAGCTAGGACATTAAAGTCCAAATTAGTGTGTGCAGGATCCTCGGTCAAACCTGGATAGAACTCCTTCATCAGACACCACCTTAACTCAACATGGCTCTTGCAGGGGGACCTGCATACAAGGGTACCACGGGTTGATTTCTCCAGGCCTCCCATACCTTCCATTAATGGGTTGAGTTGAGGTCTCAACCACCTGCTCAATATTCATTAACTGCCTCATGCAGCTAAACCCAATGCTTCGGCCCTTTAACCAGCTCCTTCTATTACCCCAAGTGACCACGGGCCGTGTCCCTACGCCTATCTTCAAAGGAGATTTTCGTGTTTCGGGTTTCGGTGATTCTCGATGCAGTGGAAGAGAGAGAACCTGTGTCTCTTGACATCCCGATAGCTGGAATGCCGAAACGGCTCCTGGGCGCTTTTCTCATTTCACGTTACAGGGTTTCTTGATGCAGTGGAAGAGAGAGACCCCATGTCTCTTGACATCCCGATAGCCGGAATGTCGAAACGACTCCTGGGTGGATTTTACATTTTGTGTTTTAGGTTTTGGTGATTCCCGATGCAGTGGAGGAGAGACCCCATGTCTCTTGACATACCGGTAGCTGAAATGCCGAAGTGACTCCTAAGCGCTTTTTGCATTTCATGTTTTAGGTTTTGGTGATTCTTGATGCAGTGGAAGAGAGAGACCTCGTGTATCTTGACATCATGGTAGACAAAATGCCGAAACGGCTCCTGAGTTCTTTTTGCATTTCACATTTCACGTTTTGTCGATTCTCGATGCAGTGGAAGAGAGAGACCTCGTGTCTCTTGACATCCTGGTAGCCAAAATGTTGAAACGGCTCCTGGGTGTCTTTTACATTTCGTGTTTCGGGTTTTGGTGATGTAGTGGAAGAACACCCCCTTGCAATAATTGGTGCTAACATTAGGCTCCATGGAGTATAGATTCGTCCCTGCGATGCTCTAAGAACTCCTTCTACAGTTCCAGTTGCCTTCTGTTGGGCTATGGAGTCATTTATTAAGCCGAAAATAAATAGAAAAACAATATTTACAAAAAAAAGAAAATAGAGGAGCCGACTAAGGCTCAAACAAAACATTTATTTAGGAAATGCCCATTTACTGGGCCATTAAAAACTTCTTCACCCTCCAAATTCTTCAACCTGTATGTGTTATTTAAGAATACTTCAGAAATTTTAAAGGGCCTGATCTAGAGGGCATCAAACTTGTTGTGTTTTCCCTTATCCTGCCTGGGTGCATCCCACTTAAGCACCAAATCTTCCAGCTTTAATTCCTCCTTCCTAACCTTCCTGTCAAAGACCTACTTGATCTTCTACTGATGACTGTGAGCTATGTCCATTACCTTCTCCCTGATATGTTGCACTTCCACCACTTGGTGAATTCTTCTGACCATATGGTCTAGCTCTCCTTTATGATCTTGAAAGAACTTCATTATAGGTAAATTGATATGAGTGGGAAACATAGCCTCCATCCCATAAATGAGTTGAAAAGGTGAGGTGCCCAGGGACTTCTTTGTTGTCACTCGATTGGCCCATAGAGAGAATTTGAGCTTTGAATCCTAGGCCTTCTTATTGTCTTCCAATAATCTTTTCATGAGTTTGATTAGACTTTTATTGGAAGATTCTACCAGTCCATTTCCTTGAGGATAATAGGGAGTGGAGTGAATTAATAAAATCTCTAAATACTCACAGAACTTGACCAGAGGCTCAGACTTGAAAGAAGCAGCATTATCAGTGACAATCCTGCTGGGACAGCCAAATCTGGTTGTGATATCCTCCAAGAAGCTGATAATTACTTTGTGTGATGCACTCCTGGTGGGGGGAACTTATATCCACTTGGTGAAGTAGTCAGTTGCAGTCAAGATCCATCTGTGTTGGCCACTTGAAGGAGGATGAATTTCTCCAGTGAAGTCCAACCCCCATTGTTGAAAGGGTGTTGAAGCTACTACAGGCTTTAGTGGCAGAGATATGAGTTGCTTCTTTCCTGAGAATCTTTGGCATTTGATGCAAGCTCTGACTTCTCTACAGACATCAGTGAACAAGGTGGGCCAGTAGTACCCAACCCTGAGAATTTTGTGAACTGTGGTCTTCCAAAAATGATGCCCTCCACAAAGGACGCTATGGAAATCAAACATAACTTTCTGGGCTTCCTGTGGGTTCAAACACCTCAAAAACACCCCTAGAGGGTCTCTCTAGTACAAGACTTAGTCAATAAGGCAGTATCTATCCGCCTTGAACTTTAAAGCTCTTGCCTTTCTTTTTCCCATTCCATCAAGAGGCTTCAACTCTTGCAAAAAGTACAAAATGTCTCTATACCAAGTGCATTCTGCTAGTGACAAGCTACCCTGAGAGCCTTTGCTGGGTGACTTGGCTTGCTGATATCCTAAGAAAGCATTGATGAAGCTAACCCCTAAGGCCTTACAATTGGATTTATCCAGTAGCTTGGCTAAACCCGACCCTTTAACCAACTTGGTGGGCTTTATCTCCAGGTCAAACTCAAGGATCTTGGCAATCCATTTACCTCTTCTCCCATCTATGTCAAGCTGTATAAGGATGTCTTTCACAGAGGCTGAAGGAATGTACATAGTCACTCTTGAATGCAAGACATAGAATCTGAAAGATTTGAGAGCTTTCACCAAGGCATAGGCTTGCTTCTCCATGATCTCATACCTGATTTCTGCATCTCTTAATGCCTTACTGAAGTATGAAATGGGTTGCTCTCTCCCTTCCTCATTTTTCTGCAATAAGACTGTTGCTACTGTATCAAAAGAAGCAAAAGAAAAAATTAGGAAATCCTTGGAATAATCGGGACTGATCAGCACAGGTGCCTCAGTCAATGCCTTTTTTATTTGGACAAAATATTCCCTAGGTTCAGTAGTCCATTTTACTTTATTTCCCTTTTTGAGCATGGTTGTGATGTGTTTCACCAAGTCAACAAAATTTGAGATGAACCTCCTCAAAAAGTTGATCGTCCCTAGAAAATCCTGAACTTCCTTTCTAGACCTGGGAAGTGACAGGGTCTGAATTGCCTCTACCTTGCTGGGGTCAATTCTCACTCCCTCTGCTGATACTATATGGCCTAACATCTTGCCCTCCTTCATAGAAAAAAAAAATTTCTTGGGGTTTAAGGAAAGGCCAAACCTCTGGCATTTCAAGAAAACTTTCCTCAAGTGACAACAATGCTCTATATTGGACCTGGAGAAGACTGTGATGTCATCCAGATAGATCACCAAAAAATAATATTTTTCCCCGATGAGGTATATGTCCATGGCTCGCTGAAATGTTGCTCCTGCATTCATTAATCCAAAAGGCATTTTGGCATACATGAATGTGCCCCAAGGAGTGGTGAAGGTTGTTTTTCCTCTGTCCTCAGGCATGACTGAGATCTGATTATAGCCAGAAAAACCATCAATCATGGATATCCTAGATGCACCAGTTACCCTCTGCAATATGTGTTCCATGTTGGGAAAGGGATAGTTGTCTTTCTTTGAGCTCTTGTTCAGGTTCTTGAAATCAACACAGAGCTTGATTTCTCCACTTTTCTTTCTCACCGGGACCAAATTGGCCACCCACTCAGAATATCTCAAGGGGACAATGATTTGTGCATCTAACAACTTCTTCACTTCTCTCTCCATGACAGGCAACAACATGGGATTTATCTGTCTTAGCTTCTGCCTAAATGGATTAGCCTCCTCCTTCAGTGGGATATTGTGTTCAATGACATATGTGTCATATGTCTTGAGGTCTTCATAGGTCCATGCAAACACATCGGCAAATTCCCTTAATAACTTGGTATATTCTTCCCTCTTCTCTTTGGTCAAACTTCTTGACAACTTGACAAACTTAGGCTCCCCATGTGTGTCGATGTTTCACTCCGTTGTATCAACATCTCCATCTAAAACCCCACCCTTTTCTACCACATCATTTCCATCGAACTGTCTTTCTAAAGGGACTAGTCCCTTTGGAATGTGATTGCTAGGCAAATGGATAATATGGTGATTAGAAATTTTATTTAAAAATATCTTGGGGTGAGGGTGACTTTCGAGCTCAGGATCCTGATCAATGTGCAATGCAAAAATTCATCGACAAACTGAAGAATTTTTTTGATTTCAAGATCATCTTTGAATACCTTCCAATGCTTGATATTGTCCAGAACAAATAGCCTATATCTTATCTCAACATCATATTTGATCTTAGACGGCAAAGGAATCCTAAACAGACTAGATGAGACAGCTAAAGAATAAACCAAAGTATTTCTCTCTCTTGGAATGAAAGAAATGTTGAAAGATAAGAAGAAATTATCAATCAAGTCCCACATCTCATTTTTGTAACTCTTGAGCCGAGGATGCTTAGCCCGATAAGAATTTCTGACTTGCTAGATTATCAACTCAGCATCTCCAAACACTGTTATCTCCTTAATTCCCATTTCTTTTGTAGCCCTCAATCCCAGAACAAGAGCCTCGTATTCTGCCACATTATTGGTAGCTTCAAATTCTAGCTTGTATGACAAGGATATGGTTTCTTGATAAGGTGACACAAAAACCACTCCAGCACCAGCGCCTTCGCTAGAAGAAGCTCTGTTGAAGAACATCTTCCAAACAGAGGTGGTTGGAGGAGGTATCTCGTGATTAAATATGGGTTGCATTTTGATCTGAAAAGGGGCTTCAGGAGTATTAGTGATCTGCAATAAACTAGACCCCAAATCAATGTCAAGTGCAAAGATAGGGTGATTGGTGGGGTCTGCTTCATCACTAATAATGTAGGCTAGTTGATCTTCTCTATACAACCTCCTATGTTCTCCTCCAAAGACTAGAATAGTGGCATATGTTAGATCCATCTGTAATGTTCCTCCAAGTTTCTTAATCCAATATCTTGATAACAACATGTCGAACTTGGGGGGAACATCAGCTACTACAATGTCCATGACCACACTCTTCATCGGCAGCTGAAATAAAGAGACCACCAGGTCTTTGATGACTCCAAGGCATTGCACCCTCCTTGAATCAAAAGAGTACAAATCATGATAAGACTTTGTCACCTCCAATCCCAATTCTTCCATGACTATTTTGGGCATAAGGTTGTGGGAAGCTCCTGAATCCATGAGGAAATTATGCAACACCTTATCATGTATGTTAGGGATGTGTAGAAGGGAGGGGATGAATCATCTCTGTCTTCTACCATGAGACCTAGGATGACTGCTGGCTTTTCATCTTGAATATTTACTAAGTCTGTGGAAGGCTGAGGGGACTTAGATTGTAACAGCTTGGAGAGGGACCTTTTGAAATCTTCATTTTTAACTAGTTCTGAGAGGGGTACAGGAATTCTAATCTTTTGAATTTTGTGCTCAAAACTAAAGGAAGAAAAAGGATTAGGAGATTCCCTTACCTCAGAGATAGGTTATTTTGCTACTGACAAAATATTCTGAGTTTTTTTTTCTTAGTAGTGATTGTTGCAAGTTTAGCAGGCCTTTCTGCTATGAGGGGTTGATCATGGCTATCAAAATTTCCTTCTTTCTTCTTTGACATGAGATGGTATATGTTAGGAGTATTGTTGTCCTTTTCCCCTTTGGTCCACTCATTGATCTGAATGTTCATAAGGGATCCTTCATATGCAGATTGAGTCAAATGGGGAAAAGGGGAAGTGTCTTCAATACAGTGAATTTCAGGGTCGAGCTCATCTATTTCCTCTTCTTCCTCATGAGCAACTAGGTTATTTTGGAGAGGGGATTGAATCCTCTGATCATCTCTATCTTTTCTCCTTTGTTCCCTTGGCAAATCCTGTGGTACATTGTTGCTAGGCCTCCTGAAGCCTCTGTTATCAGTATTTTGGGGATTTCTATACATGGGCTTCCTTTCTAATTCCCACCTTTCCATTCTAGATGAAAATGACTTTAGCACTTTAGTTACCTTGTCTGTCTGAAGGGGAAGGGGAGAGGAATTGTATGGGGAGGCTTCAAGTCTCTTCCTAGATATGGCTCTATCAGCCTTATTTTTGAGTCGGTCAATAGTCAATATGTTAGATTCTACTTCCATGGCTACATCCTACATGTGAGCCAGAGTAGTCACTCTCCTTTTCCTCAACAGGAGGCAGAAATTGGGATCAAAAGCGCTAGCATAAGTGATTTTATCAGAGGCCTCTGAGGGTGGGGATCTTATTGTACATTTTATTGAAACTCTTGGAGAAGTCAGAGATCGACTCTCCTTCCTTTCTCTTCAAAGACCCAAACTTTGTCATGTAATACATGATTTTTTTTTGTCTCCCCACTGTCTCAAAAAGGCATTATCCAAAGCCTCAATCCCATCAATAGATCCAGGAGGCAAGGCCCTAAACCACTTTCTATCCTTTCTTTCAAGGCTATGGATGAAAATCCTCATCCATACGTTTGCGTGCATGATAACATGATCATCTGTAAAATTGTAAAAGGCTTCAAGGTGTTCTTCTGCAGCTATGTCCCCTTCGCCTGTAAACTTGGGCAGCTTATTAAGGTAACCGTTTGCTGGAAGGGCATTGAGAGGCCAAGGTAACACAAGGGGAGCATACCTGGTAGCTATTATTGCCTCCTTTCTGGTCATGGGGGGATTTTCTCCTGCCATAGGAATATTAGGTGGAGGAGAAATCGGAGGAGAAGAAGCTCGAATATGGGATATTGGAAATGAGCTTCCAGGTGGAAGGGGAAACAATGGGGGATTTAGAGAGAAGGCTAAGGGGCTTGAATCATCATATTCTTCTCTTTGTGCAGTATCAACAACCGTAGTATGAGGAGGGGTGGCAAAGCTGCGAGTGGGGAAATTTTCTGTGGTCCTGGGTCTACGCCAAGGTACAGCTTCAGGAGAGAGGGGAGTAACAAGGATTTCTCCCTCCAATCCCAGACCAGGAGGGGAAAACACAGCAGGAACACTCCCAAAATTTAGGAAACAGGAAACTTCAGAAAAAGGTCTGCTAGGAATATGAGAAGAAGAAAATGGAGTTTCTATAGAAGGAGCTGGCAAATTACCTGGTTTAGCAGTGGAAGTTTCTCCTTCAGAGGCCTTTCCTTTTTTGATATTCGCTTCCAGATCAGCTCTAGGTGTAGCTAGAGGTACCTGTGGATGGGACCGCGTGTGTCTGCCTCTGGAATCCACAACTAAAACAACACATTCACCATAGTGGATTCATCACAATGGATTCGCTAGGTGCACAGTTGAAATCTCATAGGGCTCTGATGCCTGAATCACCTTTAGAATCAGAGGCTCAATTTCGTTCAATCCCAGGGAAAATTTTCAACTTCATCCCCGACAACGGCACTAGAAATGTTGGTGTCATAAGTCACTCCTGGATTGCAGTAGGAGTAAGCCTAAGGCCCATCAGTTTATGTCACGATTTGTTGATAAAGGGAGATGAATGGAAATGAACTCATAACAATATCGTTCTAACTCATAAAACTGGGTTGGAACAGCTAAGACATGTGAGTTCTTGATCTAATTTAAGCCAATAATTTTTCATAACAGTGAGTGAGTGTAGGGAGAAACAAAGGAAATAAAGTATGCTTTGGACATTCGGTCTTCCAACAACCTTTAAAAGAGGGAAAATTCACAAATATGAGATCCTCTCAAATCTGAGAAACTTCAAGAAAATTAAGAGGCTGCAAAACTAATATAATCAAACATACATTATACAGTCATTACAACACTCGAATAGATCATCCATGCCCAGGCTCTTAGGATTCATAGGAAAAAAGGAGAAGAAGGTGTTGGCTTCATGTTGGTGCAATTATTTTCATAATATATTACCAAACATAAATTATCAACCGGGATTCATAATCAAAAGAGTTGATGCACTATATGTGCCGATAACAGATAGGTTCCTATGTCTATTTAGTATGGCTTAGATAAGAAAAACAACAATAACAAAACACTCTATTTTCAAAGATAACACTCTTCACACAATTCATAAATTAGAAAGAAAAACTTGCAATCATGCACTCAAAAGCTTTTGCATAGATAATGCCTTGCCCATTTACAAGCTTGTGAAGTGGAAATATGGACATTGAATTAGTTATCTGTAGCTACTACTCTTAATAACAACTAGAAATCAAATCTAGGAACACTTCAATAATACAACTCCAAACTTAGAAGGAAAAAATGATAACAAAACTTCTCATGCAAACAGTGAATCAAAAGGTTCTTGCTTAGGTGACGAATCTGTTCATTAGAGGCTCATGAAATGAAAAGATGAACTTAAGATCTATCTCCTGGAGCAACTAAACTAACAAGTGGGATGCTCCATTAAATCTCATGTATGGTTAAATATGGAGATCCAACTGTTCCTGCATTACCACACTTTGCAACAAATTCGAATAGTGAAATCAAACAAAATATCATGAAATTAAAATAACAAATACATGAAATGAAAATCTACACTAACAATTTACAATAAGCTTACCAAGATGAATTGGTGGCCCTTGCTGATGCCAACATGGAAGCTTTTAGATAACCGGATGTTAATTTCTAAGAGAGACAAAATCATTGAATTCAATCTTGCATTAATCTCCAAGAAGTAGGTTTACAAAAAGAGTATTTTCATGAATCGATTCTACATCATAACAATTCTTCTTTAAGAACAATTCTTACATCATGATAATTCCTCTCTACTCAGACCTATGAGGTCTTATTTATACATAAAATCCATGGAGGAATGGATGAAACCGAATCCCCAAACTAAGAAAACAATTTTTACAATTTTAGGATAAATCCCAAAAATCTGTGTTTTTTAACAATTTGGGCAGATTCGAGTTAGTCCCCCACCCATATCTACCAAACAAATTCTAATTTTGAAAAACAGTCTACTCTCTACTCAATTTATCATATTCTGGACAAAACCCATGTTTTAGAATTTCTAGATATGATACCATATGCATGGAAATCGAGGCACAAGTTGACAATTTGAGGTTTTTTTATAATTTTGGAAGAATCATTCCCCCTGAGATGGAGGTCCACACGTGTGAGATGGGTAAATTATGACTCACATGTCCTCATGAAAACATCATTATGGACAAAACCCCTGTGCCAGATTTTCCTCTAGAAGCTTTCCAAAATTTTGAATTATTTCTAGTACCGGATTAGCACAAGGTTGGTATCGGAATAGACTGGGTACCAGATCATGCTTATTAATAGTCAAAGTGATTAGTATCATACATAATCAAGAATTTAATCAAATTAACTTAATAAAACTAAACAAATCATGCTTTAATCATAAATTACCTCTTATGCACGTGAACAAGGTCATCGAGTGTATTATGGAGGAAACAGTCAATTAGATACACATGGAATAGGTAAAATAGGCTCAGATAGAAGGTAATATAGGGAATTAGAGGTGTCGAAATGGAGACTCAACATTCCCCCATGCTTACATCATTGCATGTCCTCATGCAATAATGATCTTCAAAATTTCACAATTGATGATACTCCTCACTCGATCAAGCATTCCCTGAAGTTAAGTCTTATCCAATCTATTTTCAATCAAAGTTAGGAGAAAGGGATGGATGTGACTCTAATACGATTATAGGATAGTGGGAAAGAGTTTTCATAATGACTTTGAATAATAGGCCCCCCTGGCTAGATTACCTTTCAAACAAAAGTGATATAAGCATAATTTAGATATCATTTTAAGAGAGGAACACATAAAAGAATACATCCCAAGATGATTAACTTGTTTCTTATCCACATTTGTAGAGATGAAGCTCTTCTTGTTTAGGTAAGGTGAATTACATATAATGAGGGTCTTACTTCTCATGCAAACCTATTTATTTTAAATATAGAACTCTAAAGTGGATACTTGAAGGTTCTTAAGAACATCATCTGAGAGATATAAAGGTCATCTCCTAGCCTTGATTTGATAATGATTGCTTCAGAATGATACCCAAGGGTTTATGTTCAGTTTTAAGTGTGCCACTTTATGTTTTTCAACTCCCTTTACCTAGCATAGCCCCACTGCCAGCAGGCCTGTTCAGTACCCCGACGGGTTTACCTTAGTACCATACAAGCATGGCCCCACTGCCAGCAGGTTTGTTCAGCACCTTGGCGGGTTTACTTGTACTTCCTGATACTTCCTTTTCATTATATTACTCAAAATATTTAGAATAATGTATCCTGTTCATTGACAGTTTTTAGAGTATAAGAAAGGCAGGTGGTATGAGAGTGTTTTAGATTTATTAGGCACATAATTAATTGTTTGCAATTATCCCAAGGGTGACATCATCCACATTCAAATTAAATCATCAGTTATTCAATGTATAATGTAATGTCTCAGATAATGACTAAGAGGTCCCTCTAGTTAATCCTATTAGGGTTCTCATGAAAGTTCATTGTGGTTTTTCAAGGGCGGTCCCCTACATGAGGTTTTCATCAATACCTCTCAAGAGAAACTTGTAAAGATAAACTTGGATAAGAACTTGTTGAATCAACTAGGTTAGTACTATACATAATGGTGTCACCACTTTTCAATGGATATTTCAATGAGCAATCACTTCTTCAAAATARTGAGGTAATAGGACAAGTGCACCCATTATCATATACAACTAAATGTGAAAATATCTTCTTAAAGGAGAGCAAGGATGATTCATTCAAGGTTGAGTGTATAAATGTAGGAGGAAGAGCAAGGATGATTCATTCAAGGTTGAGTGTATAAGTGTATAAATGTATGAAGTTCTTCTTCTTCTTCTACTTCCTCTTCTTCATATGATTCAAATTTTTCATCATCCAACTCAAGCTCTATTTTCTCAGGTTCGTCTTGCATTGGTGGGAATTCTTGTTTGGACACATCTTTTACCTCTCTGAAAACAACATCTCGACTATAAACAGTTTTCTTGGTTTATGGGTTCCAAAGCTTATAACCTTTCACACCATATTTATAACCAATAAATATACACTTTTTAGCTTTATTATCCAGCTTACTCCTATTTTCCTTTG
>JZKD02S1997662.1:219036-234145 GCA_000966675.3 Picea glauca | reverse complement strand
AAAAAGAAAGACGAAAAATATAGATTGCCACAGTGGGTGTGTTACAGGTCATATGAAAAATTTATGACCCCAAGAAGTTGATGTACCAACTTACCCATCATGGGCCACATAAATTTTGGAGTTTCATCTCCTGGGGTTAGGTTTTTGGATGTATAGCATTTTGGAATTCATGAGTAATGTTAAAAATGCCTTTGGAGTCTCATTGTAATCATTTTTCTTAGATGGATGCATGTAGCAGCCACATCTCTTCTCATAAATAGCTACCACCATTCGAGCAAGTTGTTTCAGTTCTACAGTTTTATAGTTTCATCCTATTTTATTTATTCAATAGAAGTTATTGTTCACTGAATATTTTTTGTTGTTCTCCACATGTTTTTGTTATGGTATTCAATATGTTATTCATTTTGTTCCGCTCATAAATAAAGATCGACGGTCTGGTATTTCGAGTTGTTGCTACATGTTGGCCCTTGACCACGTTTTGAGGAAACAATGGTCATGTTTGACCATTTTTGGGACTTGGAAAGGTTGGTCGAAGATGGAGCGCCCAGGCAAAGAAGACATCGCAGGATCTCACCTATTTTGTGGGATTTTTGGGGATTTTAGGGTTTATATAATGGGTATGGGATGTCTTCCCATGGGTTTACCCATGCTTAGGCCCCTTTTTGTTATGTATAAATAAGTATCTAGGTGATGTAAGTAGGAAAGTTAGTTGGTTACTAGTCATTGATCAGCTTAGTGCATGGCTAGTTAGCTTTGTGCAAATATATGTTGAGGCTTGCAGAGAAAAATGAAAGCGTAGTGTAAGTGCTTTGTGCACAGACTGTGTAAGGATTTGTTTTGTGACCTGACTTGAAGGAAGGTGGATCTAGTGATTTGTGCATAGATCACTTGTCTAGTGCAGAGTGAGCTTTGTGGCTCTATGCCTGTAAGAAGATTGAATCAGACTAATAAAGAAGAAGAAGAGTTGGTGGACATAGCCCCACACTAGGGTGAACCATGTATATCCTGTGTTATTGTTCTTTGTATAATGTGTTCATGGTTTTTATATTTTCTTAGTGCACCATTCTTGATGTATGGTAGATAAATATATGGATGCTTAGTTCTTATGATCTGAATGAATGTTATATGTGAGATTATGCTAAGTGCTTCAAAGTGTTTGATCTATTTATTACAACGATGTTCTGTATTTAGGGTTTAATATGCGATGTGAATGAAAGTTAAGAAATAATGCATGTTATTGGATAAGTGATTGGTTAAGTATTGCGATCACAGATCTGTGTCCCAGCTAGGTTGTAGACACTTGAGTCTTGGAACCCCCCATGCCTCTACCTCAGGTGAGACTTCATATACTTCGCAGGTGTTGCCAAAAGGGACGGTAGTTAGGGTTTTTTTGGTGCACTGTTGAAGCGTTGAACCATGGGTCTTCCCCTGTGCCAACAAATGGTTCAGTTGTTGGGACCTGAAACTGTGATTGATGGGAATTAAAGAAAAGAGAAAGTTTTGTGCGTAGATCTGTTGTTGTAGTGCGTAATATTCTACTTGACTTGGGAAGCTTTGTGCTTAAAAAGAGAAGTCTGATATGAATAAAAGAGGTAAGATCTTAAATCTTTGTGCTCTGGTAAAGGTAAGATAAGTGGAATTTTTTCCTTTGAAAGTATGGATCTAGGTATGTTTGACAGATTTTTTCCTAGTCTAAAAACTAGGGAACAACTAGAAGAAAGAAGATTTGATGTGAATAAATTTGATAGAGATAGTAAAAGATGCGGTATTCCTATGCATAGAGAGAATTTTTGGACTAACAAGTGGATGCAGGATCCTAGAAAGAATGTGTGTAGATTGCAAGTCCATCACTGTGATCCCAATGTGAAGTATATGAAAGGTTGGAGATCGTTTAAAAGAAAGAGAGGATTGACACTATGTTATAACTATAGAAGACCATGACATATTGCTAAGGAATGCCATGGTGTAGGTCCTATTTGTATTTGTTGTAAATCCATTGACCATGAGGTTTTGGATTTCCCTAGAATGATTGCTAAAGTTTAAAACATGAACATGAGACAAGAAAACCATGAAGAAGGTTAAGAGACTAAGACTATGTTAGAAAACCAAAGAGAATCAGAATCTATGTTATTATAGTTGAAGGAAACACTGAACAATCACAGAGACATCAGTTTACCAGAGATATTAAAAGAAAAGAAGTGCATCAAAAAAAGAATACGAGACTTTGACATAGGCTGTGTCTTAGATGAGGAAACACATGTGAATCTTATGCCAAAAATTACTTGGGAAATTTTGGGAAAACCTGCTATGATTCCTTCATTATGAAGGATATGATTGTTTAAAGGAAAGATGATAACCCTATGTGGAGGAGTTACTAATGTACATATGATAGCCCATGGAACATCGACCGAAGAATAATTTGAAGTCATTAATTTTGTTGAGAACAATGCCCCTTTTACACTTTTGCCAGGAAACACCTGGATTGAGAAAGACCAGATCCAAAGAAAGGAAGAGGAGGAAGCTATAGAACAAAAAAAAAAGGAATTAAGGGACTTCATGAATAGAAAAATAACATGATTAATAGAAGACCAAGAGAATAAGTCGAAGTAACCAAGGGCCAGAGACTTAGCTGTCAAAGTTTAAAGAATGTAGGAAGTCTTGAAAAAACTATCCATGCAGGAGAGAAGAGAAACTACCCTGTAAATAGTAAGAAAAGAAGTATTACATTCGAACCCTTTGAAAGATCCTTAGTAGTGAGAATTTACTATGCTAAGATAAAATGAGAATAAGAATTGAACGAGGAATCCAGAGACATACATCATAGGAAAGAAAGCTAGAAAGCTCAGAAAGAAGAAAGAAAGGTTAGAAAAACTGCAGGAAGTTCCAGAGAAGACTTCATAGAAGGTAGGCTTGCAGAAATTGAACATCGCTCGAATAAAAAAATAGCACAAAATGGAACTTCGCCACGACAAAGCTATATGACCCTTGGAGGCATTCCAACCGTTAGACTGACGCTCCTTAACGGCTAGAAACGTAGTTATTACTAGAAAGATCACCATTGGACCGTTGAGACTGCGCCATAATGGATGGAATCACATTGATTGAGGCATTCCTTCTCGTTGGAGGAACCCATTACGACATTGCTTATTTAATCTGTCGAATGTTGCGTTGGTACCACTTTTTGCAAACTGAGATATTCGAACTAATAGAGAACTGACTGCATACTGGGTTGTGTTGTTTAGACCTCACCATTGAGTTAATTACCTTGAATATTTGTTCGCCTACCCAAGTTAATTTCTCACGAGTGTGCAAGTCAAGATAATGTAGTGCAATAGAGAAGTCTATGGAGGAGACCTTAATAGACCTTATAACTGAGAAAGTCATCTCTTCAAGAGTACAAGCATTGTCGATGGGTGGTGTTGGCACAGGGGAAGACCTAGGGTTCAACTCTAATAGTGCACCAACAAGCCCTAACTATTGGCCCTTTCAGAAACACTTGCAAAGAAAATGCAGTCTCTCCCGAAGTAGAAATAGAGGGTTGCAGGACACAGGTGTCTGCAACAAAAGGAAATACAAAGTGGATCCAATGAAACAATTCACAACAACTTAGTTATTATTTATCTCCTTTAAACCTACTGTGCGAGCTATATCTCAGATCTAATACAATAATGAAATAATAGAGTAACAGAAGGAAAAAATACACAATATCAACCACATAAAACAACAAGATATACGTGGTTCACCCTCTCCCTAGGGCTACGTTCACGAAATTGTGTTTCTTAATATTAAATGAAAACATACTTTTCTATCTGCACTCTTAGCTTGCTGATATTTCTCTCTTTCTTTTTCTTTCCCCACCCTGTGCACCCAACTGCAAGGTTGATATTCGCACCTAGCTGAAGATATTACAAAACCAGAGTGCTATCACACACAACACTTCTCTCAGTCACAACAATAGCCACTCTCTTAACCCACAATGACAATACCAACAACAACAATAGAAACCACACCATCGAACCCCTTGTCTCTCATCTAGGTTCTTGTTTATACATTACAATATGTTTTGGACAATCTTAGGTCGAAACCTATGTGTCAAAACCCTAGATACCAAAACACTAGGTGTCTAAAATCCTAGGTACACTTTGACCCTTGTTTTTCGGGCTTCGTTAGCTTGTCTTTCCATCTTTCCCACGAGGTTCTCCAAAGCATCCATTGGTGGATTTTTCTACTTGTTTAGTTTTCCATGATTGCTAATAGTGGGAAAACCCCCTATAGACTACACCAGGGTTCTAAAGTGTAGGCAGAGCTAACCATCTAAAGTCTCCTACTTTTAACAACTATCCCTTTATCACCCCACAATCATACATAAAGGACAAAGTATAGGGATCTGGTAGGCACACCTTAAACTCCGCATCCTGTGTCGATCCCTTTATGCTCAGTTGTTTCTTGATTGCAGATATCCTACCAAGGCCAACCTACATTCACCAAAATACAAACAAGAAACTACAATCATGCATTCTATATACGGATTAGTGGGTTAGACATCATAACAAAAATGTAAACAAATCATAAAGATTTAAGACATCATTTGGTGGGACGGAAAAAGTATTTTTTTATATTAATATCGCAAAATTAATTTACAATATGAGATTGTAAAATACTCCTCGAACTCGGTCCTGGGCTCCTCTTCACCATGCACCGACTTCTTCCACGTATTCTTCTCCTCTTCAGTTCTCTCTAGGGAAATGGAAAGGGTTTGCAATGGAGAAAGAAGGACTTCTAGCTCAAACTCACAATGTGGTTGCAAAATATTGGGGAAAAGGGGGAATACTATAATTGATAGAGTTTTTGTGCTCTCATGCTTCCTCTTGAAATGGGACCCAAACACCTTATTTTATAGGCCAGAAATCTAGGTATTCGGTTGGGTGACCGGCTACAAATGGTCAAAAGATTAGTAATGGCCCAAAAGCCTGTATCCCTTTGCAATTTTTATTTTTTGCGCTTTTTTTTAGTTTACGCGTGTTGTAATGGTGCAACAAGCATGTGTACACGGGTAGTAGTGGTGCAGGGTGTGTACATCTTCAAGAAAATAGTTTTTTAGAAGAGTTGTTCAATGATGGCTTGGCAAAGATAGCAAGTAAAATGGCCTGATGTTAGGCATGCTTGTCTGGTGTAATTTAGGGTTATAACAGATGCCCCCTAATGTGTGAGGTCAGAAGAGAATCTGATGGCCAAAATACATTAAAAATCTTCACCAACGTACGAAGCAAGTGAGCCTAGAGACCAGAGTTCAGGAGGTTCCATCTACAAAATAATAATTTGTCTTACCAAGGCACGCATACCCATGCTTGGGATGAAATAAAATCATGGATGCCAATCAAATACACTGCATATCCATGTCACATAACTATATAAAGTGTATCCACAAGAAATACACAACGAATCTACATCTCAAAATCAAAAGATATACATGTATAGTATCCATATTTAAGAAGCTAATGGTGCCGGATGGCTGGAGATGAGGCCTTCAGAGCTCAAGAAACAACTTCGATATCTTCAAAACTCGGGTAGGAGTGTAATATTATTGTTCAACTTCACTACCCAGAGGTCTTTAATGGATCGTCGGGAATAGACAAGAGGATCTCAGTTATCAGGCAGAGAAATTTATTGATTTTGAACAAGGAATTGATTGGTCTTTCGGGGTGGCCAGGCATGAGGACAAGAGACAAAATGCAGAAGGGTCGAATCAAGCTTAGTAAAAATTCCCTTGGACAAATGAACAACAAATGATGAGACTTAGGTAGCATGGAATTGACATAATTTCATGATGCAGGAGGCAACACAAACTCTCCATATGTTCATAAGGATAACCAAATGAAGGAGGACACAACTCTATGTAGCGAGAACAAATTCCTAAGGTCATATTAAATCCCAGAGCTTGAATAAAAAATAGAAGGATGTGCCTTGTCCAAGGGTGACTCATTGTGATGCCAATAAACAGAAAATACTTTTCCCTTCCTCTTTTTGGGGTATATTTGATTTTTTTTGTCTTTTTCAATAATTTTGGAAATCTTGAAAAAGAATAAAAGAATGCTACGTTAGAGAGGAGGAACGAGTGTCGCAAACATACTAATTCCTAGTGCAAGGAACACATTGATGCTCAGAGAAAGGAGACATTTGTAGGAAAAGGACACTCGGGAAAAATCCTCCATGGGTCAAGGTGTCAAGACGCAGAGGCAAAGTGCTACAAGGCTTGTGTATATGGCATGCTTTAGATGGTTCAGTTGAAAGAAACATGGAGCCAACATTAGGCCAAAGATGCAGGAATGAAAATGTGATTAATAAGACACAATGATAACATCCTTCGATGTAATTTTAATGAGCGCAGAGAAGGTAGGCTCTGCATTTTTTCATTTTTAGAGAGTCTGAAAAAGCGTAAGAGGAGACTCCACTGAGGTACTTTTTTCGAAGGTTGTCTAGTCGATTCGAAAAAGGGGTAAACTAGCACCAAAAATACGTCTATTAAAGTCCATTTTAACAAGTGTGAAAAAGACAAGATCACTCGGCAATCCTTTCATATTTAATGGGTCTGAAAAGAGCTTAACTATGGACTCTGTAAGGGATGTTCTTCTAGACCATTTTAACGAGTGTGAAGAAACAAGGTCACTTGACCATATTATCAATTTTAGGGAGTCTGAAAAGAGCTTAACTATGGAATCTGTGGGGGTTCCTTTTTTGTAAATTTGGTCCCTCAGGCCCAGAAAAGGGTTAAAATTATACCTAAGAATAATCTTCTAGCGAACCGAAGTTCTTAGAGTATACCTTTCTTCGTACAATTGACCTTCTAGACCAAAAAAGGGGTAAAATACCACCATATAGATGTGCCTTAAAATTTTAGTTCGGAAAGCGTGAAGGAAAACAAGATCGCTCAACAATATTTTCATGTTTAAAGAGTCTGGAAAGAGCTTAAAGAAAACTCTAGGGGGCTACCACTCATGTATGAAACTGGTTCAGGTAGAGCCCACTTCTAGGCTCAGACCAAGAGTCTCTTCGATAGTCAACTTGGAAAGTCTCCCAAGAGGGAAGAAAACACAAACCACAGTGTAAGTCCTCCCACGGTATAGAAACTATAGTCATGGCTTCAAGGATAGTCTCATATGAAGGCAATTCAAAATCCAAAAATCACACAAACGAGGGTCGAAAGTAAACTGACCATACTCCATTTGATGATGGAGGCTCTGGCTAGGACTGGTAGAGTCTATCAACGAAGAATCACAAGAACAAGGGCTTGAGGATCTACAAACAACGAGATCAGACTCAGAAGGAGAATCAAGATCACTTGGACCAAGAGGGGGAAGAAAGGGATCCCATGCCCCCATTGGATAAACCAAAGGATCAATTGTTGAGACCAAGTCTTGAGAAGGTAAACATGATTGTACAAGTTCCTTCTNTAGAGTGATCAATGAACATCTTAAAGTGTCCTCCCAACAAGTAGTGATGAAACTTCTGCAGCGCATATACCATGGTTAAACCTTCTCTCTCGGTGGTATTGTAATTTATCTCAGCTGTTGAGAGCTTCCTGCTAGCAAAGGCTAACGGGTGGTTAATATCTCCTACTCTTGGTTGTGCTAACACTGCTCCTAATGCAATAGATGATGCATAGATGTGCACATGGAATTCCTTTCTCAAATCTAGGAAAACCAAGATATGCATAGTGACTATTTTTTGTTTCAGTGTGTCGAAGCTCTATTGACATTCCTTTGACCATTGAAACTGACAATATTTCTTTAAAAGATTCTCCATGGGTGTTTTTATCTGTGCATAACCATTAATGAACTTTCTGTTGTATCCAGTATGTCCCAACGTAGTGCACATCTATCTTACTAAAGTAAGAGGGGGTAGATCAACAATGATGGCAATTTTGGAAGGATCTACCAACAACCCCTACTTACACACAATATGGCCTAGCAGTACTCCAAAGGGTGAAAATAAAATGCACTTCTTCAGGTTTAGGGAAATCTGACATTGCCTACACTTATCCAACATTAGTCTTAAACATTCAATATGATTTTTCAATAAGCTAAAAATAGTCCAATCATCAAAATATGCTTCCAGAAATTTATGTAGAAATTCCTTGAATGCTTCAACCACCACCCTAGAAAAGATGGTTGGTGCATTCTTCAATACAAAAGGCATCATTGTGTATTGGTAGGATCCCCATTTTTTTGCAAATGTGATCTTATGACAATCTTACTTGGAAATCATGATCTGGTGATAACCTGAAAATCCATATGTGAAGGAGTAAACCTCCTACATTATCTAACACTTCATCAGTAAATGGTGTATGGAATGGATCATGTAAACTTGTATCATTCGATTTCCTCAGGTCTACACAGATTTTGATCTTTTCCATTTTCTTATCTTGAGCCATCATAGGGCTAATTCATTCTGACTCTTCAACAGGTTCTATGATTCCTGCTTCCAACATTTTGTCTAATTCAATCTTGACTTTCTGCTTATATTTGGGATTCAGTCTGTAGGGTCTCTATTTAACTGGGCTTGCATCTAGTTTCAAGGGGATATTCATTTCTCCCATGGGCCCTTTAATTCCCTTCATCTCAGTGAACTTGGTTGGAAACAAGTCCTGGTATTCATGCAGTAATTATGTGATCTTATCAATAGTAGCATTATCCCAATAATCTCCAAAGTTCGTGAGCTTAGGTACTTGATCCATTCCAATATTAACTTTCTTGATTTTAATTGGTTGTTCAATAAAAGGTAGTTCGACTCCTGGTCATTCTACATCTCTCTGTCCTTTTTTTCTGTGATTTTCACATTGCTAGGATCATCGTCTTCATTGGCATTGATGTTGTAACAGATCTACAATTTCTGAAGAGGTGCAGTCCATTCATCCTCATCTTTCTCAAGAGGGAAGCTAGGTGCCTCCTTTATTACTTTCTATCTTACAACTTGTAAAGATTGATCTACTTTAGGGTATTGAATTTCAAATAAAAATGTAGCTACAAAGTTATGAGTCATACCATACCAATATGCAATGGTGAGGTGTGGTTCTCCTTGAAGATACCTATTGATAGGGGTTGTGTCCAAAGTGTTAATGAATTTATGCACCCACTGCTCTTGATTAATGCTGCTCCAGGCCTCCTCACAACTTTGCACATGGTCCTTCAGAAAAATTTGAGATGTGTATTGAACTTCACACCCTTCTACTTGTTCTGAGAAGCACACTGTCATCAAAGTGTGACATTGCACCCAATCCACGATGTTCTTCTTGTGTGTCCCACACCATCTCATTGGCATGGGTTTCAAGGCTTCATCTAGTGCCAACAGTCTCTATTGTACTAGTACAATCTATTCAAATTCCAATAAGAAAGTTTCTAAATGATTTAGACCATCAAATGTGGGCAAATTACTTACTTCTGTGTCGATCCAATGAACTTCCCTGGTCAATCTAGCACATCTCCATGTAGAAAATTCATACATTTTATTCTGCTAGTTCTCTAGTGCATCTTCCGATTTTGATGAGCATGCGCTATCACTTCACCAGCTTAAATTCCCATCTGTTGTAGGATTAATGTAATCATGTTGTCTTGCAGTCAATTTATATATATTTGTGAGCTAGTATGCACGATATTCTTCTCTGATGGGTTCTATGTATCTACAACCTTCATCAAGATCTAGAGGTGCAATGACCCTAAGGCCATCACCTTCAAATTTCATTCTTCTTTTATTTAAGTCAACAACAGTAGAATTATTGAAATCCCAATTAATTCCTAATAGGGCAAGATAAGGATAACTATCGTCGACTATCTCAATCGCCTAGAAGTCCACAAATGTTCTTACCCCATCGATGTCTACAGGGACATGATCCAACCTTCCAAAGGGGCTTAATGCCTACTAATTATCCATCCTGAGCCTAATAGGGGAATAAATTATCTTAGGTTTTCCCATCGGTGCCCAGGTTTTCTTTGTCATAACATTGACTTTTGACCCTAAGTTGAGGACCACATAATCTATATAATAATCTCCTATCAGAGCATTAATGTGTAGTTCCTTATTTTTCCTTCTCTTTCTAGATACCTATGTATTGCTTTATTTAGCAAAGTATCTATCCTGCCTATATCATATTGTCTGATCAACTTTTGTAGCTCTTGTACATCTCTTTTATCCTTAATCAAATTAATGCAAGTACATAATAATTCCATAATATTGCTTACCTCTTTTCCTTCTCTGGGCGAAGAAGACTGATCAAATGATAGAGGCATTCCATATTCTCTCACTTCTGTTTGTGTATTTGATGAACAAGACCGATCTCTTGCAAATTATTTTCTTGCCTCTTCAAATGTTTTCTTTTCTTTCCTTGGATCAAACACTTGTGTCTTTTTTGTAGCTCTTTTGACCCTGGATTCTTCGGTTGTCTTTCTCAAGGTCACTTTATCTACTCCTGTAATAGAACCTCCTATAGTGATAATAGTGACTATGGGATCCTCTCCACAAGGTTCTGCTGAGATTAGTTGTA
This sequence comes from Picea glauca, assembly GCA_000966675.3. Lineage (NCBI taxonomy): Eukaryota > Viridiplantae > Streptophyta > Pinopsida > Pinales > Pinaceae > Picea > Picea glauca. The sequence goes on along the minus strand of JZKD02S1997662.1, from coordinate 223,608 downwards.
CTTGTTGGTTTCCTCCTCATCTCTCTTGAATTTTGGCTAACAACGTGAGAAAATCTTCAATAACATGTTCAAATGAGTTACAGTAGTTTCAAGTGGTACAAGGGTTCGGACAGTCCCTTGCCAAGTGACCTGGCTATGCATAGTTATAACCAATGATCTGAACTCAACCTCAACCCATGCATCCTCCTCATCCTCTTCCTATGAATCCACCACGAGGGTTGAAGTTTCCTCTTCCCGGGGAGTTAAACTATGTAGTATTTCCCTCTTGTTGCATCTCTCCTTGAATTCTATATGTATCTCTTGACCTAATCCAAAAGATCTTTTAATGACTATGGTTGAGTTATTAATTGCATGTGCTCATTAACCATTTAAGAAGCTGAATGAAAGAGGATGAATTTAATGAGGAAAAATAACAGCCAAAAGATAATATATAGATATGAACTGAAGCAATAAGAACAACAAACCATAACAAGAGAAGTGATAACGGAGTTCGGCACAAAATTGCCTACGTCTCCGGGCCTTTGTCTCAGTGGGGGAGGCTTCTTTATTTGTGTTCAAAGCTCAAAACGTACATTGCAGTAGTGTCATTAGGCTACAAGACTAATTTGGTCATGTTCTTCGAGATCTCTAGAACCCAGTAGAAGAAACAACATGCAAAATGGATGATCAGAGCTCCCAGAAATGGCCCACAAGCGTCTGCTCCTCAACAACTTCCCTGCATAAAAATGGCTTTGGCTTGGCTCCCCTTCAGCATAAATCTACTCTGATTGTCCTCTAGGGCCTCAAATAGACCTGGTTTTTATAGATCTGAAGTTAGTTATCCATCCCCAACTTCCTCCCAAAATTTGGGCTCAAAAAGAGCCCAATATCTCCCAATAATGGCCAAAATCCACTATTACAGGCATTAAAATCAAATAAAAATCCATAAAACTATGGTAAAAACTCACTTCTTTTAAAAAAATCACAGAGTATCCCAAAGGTGTTGGGTGCGCACCTTGGCTCCTGGTCTTTATGCACATGCATAGGATCAAAGGCTAAAAGAAGGGTGCCTTAGCTGGGCTAAACCCCTTTTGTAGCACGCCCCCCTAGTCTTATGGGATATCCCCTGATCCTTGGGCTGGTGCTTATCCATTTGAGCGTGCACATGAGGAGGAGCCTCCCCTTTTCTGGGTTGAGGTCATATGCAATGTTTAGACCATGGGCCGGGGCTTAGCCCCAACCCCCTTTTGCATCATTGTAACTTTAATTCACTTTATTTATAATAAAGTGAGCCAACTATTACAAGAATCACAAGGGTGGATTGGTAATAGGGGCTCTGCCAAGATTTGGGCTGGTCCAAGAGGTCATGGGATCAGCCCCCATGGACTCCAAATAAACATTTTCCACCAACCATTAACCAATATCATGGTGCCACATGGCACCCAACAATTTGCCAAACAAATACCACTTGTCAACTGCTGGGTGGATTCCTGTCACTGACCAGTCACCTTGCAACCTGCCACATGTCACCTCTACCACTGCCATGTGTCACCTCCAGAGAATTCCACTTCACCTTTTGACTATTGACTTTTTTTTCACTTTTTATCTATTTGGGAAAACGGTCAAAGTGTGATAACTCTCGCATACGACGTCCATTTGAGAAAGTGAATATATGGTCGGAACCAATGCGACGAGTTGGTCGCAATGGAATTGGTTTCATCTGATTATAATAACTTTTCAGTATGGATCACACCTCCCCACTAAAGGACCTTTTGGTCCCTAAAAGGTTATTGACCGGTCAACAAGCTTGGGATATGCCACCTGACTTATCCTCTGTCTCTGAACTCTGTCCTGTGCACCTGTCTCATCAAGATCAACTGTAACACAATCATGACAACTAACAACATATTGTTAGCCATTTGAACCCTGTTACATCTTACTAAAGCCACTATCATCCATGTAGAAAACATTACTAATGATAGCATCAAAAAGACAATTGCAAATGAGCTGATATACTTGTAATATTTGCACGACATGAGCTTATCTTGAAGCAAGTTATGATTGATTTTCCATTCAACAATCATTTCTTGTTCTTGCTTAAGATCAATTACTTCATTTGAAACAATTATTGGTTTGTTTCTTGCTTGTACTACCTTCTTTAATTGTTCCATTGTTTGAAGTGTTTTATTTGCCTTTACATGATGAGCATGAACCACATAATCTTGACCTGCTTTGGTTAATTGATATTGATTCTTTGTCATGTAGAAGAGTGCCTTACAATCATATAAGTATGGACTACCTAAGACCATTCCACATTCACTTAACGACACTACATCACATGTTACCTCATCCACATACATAGATGAAATTGCAAATTTGATTGTGCACTGCTTTGTTATGTCCATTTGATGATGATTTCTTATCCATTTAAGTGTGTAAGGATTATGATGAGTTTGTGTTTTTAACCCCAATTGATTAACCAATTCTTCTGAGATTAGATTATCTTGAGATCCACTGTTGATTAATGTGTTTATCTTAGTGTGTCGCATGATGGTCCTTATATGAAACAAGTTACTTCTACAATCAATGCCTTCACCAATTTTAACTTCCATACCAACCAATGAGATCTTTGATTCATCACATGAATCTGATCTCAAGTCTGTGGGTCTTGTTGTCACTGCCACTGTTTGCATTCCCTTCTTTTCCTTGAGCCACTTTGGCCTCTTCTCAGGATGAAACTGCCAACATCTGTCCTCATCATGTCCCTCTCTCTTGCAATGCTTGCAAGAGGGATTCTCTTCCTTTCTCGCTACTACATTTTCCTTTTTGCCTGTCCACTTCCTCTTGTCCTCTTTCCTTGAAGATGATGATTCCCTTGACACACCTACTTTTCCTGCTTCAATATATGTTGCTTGAACATAAACCTCATCAAGGTTAGTGGGTCATGTTGGCGTTAGAAGTCACTCTTGGATTGCAGCAGAAGTAAGCATGAGGACCATTGGTTTATGTCATGATTTTTTGATAAAGGATGATGAATGGAAATGAACTCAGAACAATATCGTTCTAACTCAGAAAACTAGGCTGGAACAACTAAGATAGGTGAGGTCTTGATCTAATTTAAGCCAGTAATTTTGCATAGTAGTGAGTGAGTGTAGGGAGAAACAAAGGAAATAAATTCTACTATGGACATCTGGTCTTCCAATGGCCTTTAAAAGAGGGAAAAGTCACAAATATGAGATCCTCTCAAATTTGAGAAACTTCAAGAAAATTAAGAGGTTGCAAAACTAATATAATCAAACATACATTATACAGTAATTACAACACCCAACTGGATCATCCATGCCCATGCTCTTAAGATTCAGAGGAAAAAAGGAGAAGAAGGTGTTGGCTTCCATTAAACAAGAAGTCTCAAATATCAATCTATAACCAGGGAACCAGAGGCCCTGTTAAAGATTTACAATCGGGAGCTCTGCTCTACCATCCATCCTTACAGAAATACAAAAACTGAGCATATATACTCAGAGAAATTTTCCACCTTCGCAATAGGGAGGTAGCTAGGACATTAAAGTCCAAATTAGCGTGTGCAGGCTCCTCGGTCAAACCTGGATAGAACTCCTTCGTTAGACACCACCTTAACTCAACATGGCTCTTGCAGGGGGACCTGCATACAAGGGTACCACGGGTTGATTGCTCCAGGCCTCCCATACCTTCCATTAATGGGTTGAGCTAAGGTCTCAACCACCTGCTCAATATTCATTAACTGCCTCATGCAGCTAAACCTGACGCTTCAGCCCTTTAACCAGCTCCTTCTATTACCCCAAGTGACCACGGGCCGTGACCATGCGCCTATCTTCAAAGGAGCTTTTCGTGTTTCAGGTTTCGATGATTCCTGATGCAGTGGAAGAGAGAGAACCCGTGTCTCTTGACATCCCGGTAGCTAGAATGCTGAAACGGCTCCTGGGCGCTTTTCGCATTTCATGTTCCAGGGTTTCTTGATGCAGTGTGTTATCTCTCCAGGAAACTCTCCTAGGCTGTAAGTCGGAGATGCCTAGTAACTAACTCTTTTTAAAGCAATTTTCTAAATAATTGAAATGGTTTTGTGGATCAAAATGAATATCCAAGGGCCGGACTGTGTTTTCAAGACTGTCTAGAAATATGAAATCTCACAAGGCTTTCTAGTCATGTAGTCAGACAAAATTTGATTAAATGAGGGAAGAAATCAGCTATTACACCAGATTACACTTCATACCAACAAGTACAATGGGTTTAATAACCGGGGAAATAGATTATGATCATCAACTAAAACAATTAACCAGTGAGATGACAGTCACTACAAAATTGAATGAGCATCAGCAAAGAACTTTCACTCATAAACTATAAGCAAACAGAAGAAGAGAATCTGACCACCCAACTGAAAGAAGCTTGAAATTTCTCATAAAATAAGAATAAGTCTGTGTGTTACAAAGGCAGCATCATAGTATTCAAAGTCGAACCCTCTCTTAGTCTTCAGAATGTAGCTTTATAGCTTTTACAAGATGTTCTCAGATCCTAAAAATGTGGATCAGATCAGCTAAAAATAGTAAGTCAAAATCT
>JZKD02S1997662.1:201481-213781 GCA_000966675.3 Picea glauca | reverse complement strand
GATTAAAACTCTTCTTCTTCTCATCATTTTCCAAAAGTGATTGATTAAATGGATTTGATAATTCATTAATCAAGCCTTAGAAGAGGTTTCAATCCATTCTCACACAAAAAATTACAATCTAGGATAAAATCGTAACATTCTGGCCGTGACAGGATTTCCACAGCACATAGCCTATGAAAAACGCTCCTTAGCTGCGGAAAGTCGGCACTTTCAACAGCTAACGGGTCATAAAATATCGATTTGCGCGGTTGAAAGCGGACAGATTTTCAAAATCGAATTTCTTGGTCATAAAAAATCTGTTTTTCATGTATGAATAGTCGATCGACATCTACGGAATCTAATCTTTCCAATGGTGTTTTTAGATATTCATTTGGAGCTCAGGAAGGGATTGAAAAGTTCCCTACAATTTTAAGTATCATTCTTTCCATTTGCAACTCAAAACCGTAAGCGGTCCTTTGTGAACAATGACTGATATGGAACTAAAGATTTGATTTGATGTTGCCAGCCTGGAAGTATAGCTTCTATAAACTGTTCTCTTGCCACTTTCACCAGCGCGCGACTTTGTGGAAAATCCCTGTTAGCTGCTGAAAGTATGCACTTTCAACAGCGCACCGCTTTGTAGAAGACACTCCTTAGCTGCGGAAAGTAATTACTTTCAACAGTGCACCATATCAATCGAGATTGCTCCTTAGTTGTGGAAAGCGTGTACTTTCCACAACGTGCCACCCGAGAAGCTGATTTTGGCACCCTTTGAAATTCACCACTTTCAACAGCGCAAAGACTTATGGAAAGTGTTCCTTAGCTGCGGAAAGCATGCACTTTCAACAACGCACACTCAACTTTTGGACACACGTTAGCTGATGAAAGTGTAAAATGAAAATTTTGAAAAGAAGACTTTATGGGTCAAATTATTTTTTTAAGACAAAACCAAAACCTAAGTTTTGCAGCTAAAAAGACTCAACAATGAATTGAGGAAACTATCAATATCCATGCTATCCACCATAAAACCTGACCAAAATGACGGTGTTATTTTGGGAGATAACACAGTGGAAGAGAGAGACCCCATGTCTCTTGACATCCCGGTAGTCGGAATGTCAAAACGGCTCCTGGGTGGCTTTTACATTTCGTGTTTTGGGTTTTGGTGATTCCCGATGCAGTGGAGGAGAGACCCCGTGTCTCTTGACATCTCGATAGCTGAAATGTCGAAGTGACTCCTAAGCGCTTTTTGCATTTCATGTTTCAGGTTTTGGCGATTCTTGATGCAGTGGAAGAGAGAGACCTCGTGTATCTTGACATCATGGTAGCTGAAATGCCGAAGCGGCTCCTGAGTTCTTTTTGCATTTCGCATTTCGCATTTTGTCGATTCTCGATGCAGTGGAAGAGAGAGACCTCATGTCTCTTGACATCCCGGTAGCCAAAATGTTGAAACGGCTCCTGGGTGGCTTTTACATTTCGCATTTCGGGTTTTGGTGATGTAGTGGAAGAACACTCCCTTGCAAGAATTGGCACTAACATTAGGCTCCATGGGGGATAGAGTCATCCCTGTGATGCTCTAAGAACTCCTTCTACAGTTCCAGTTGCCTTCTGTTGGGCTATGGAGTCATTTATTAAGCCGAAAATAAATAGGAAAACAATATTTACAAAAAAAAGAAAATAGAGGAGCTGACTAAGGCTTAAACAAAACATTTCTTTAGGAAATTCCCATTTACTGGGCCATTAAAAACTTCTTCACCCTCCAAATTCTTCAACCTATATGTGTTATTTAAGAATACTTTAGAGATTTTAAAGGGCCTGATCCAGAGGGCATCAAACTTGTTGTGTTTTCCCTTATCCTGCCTGGGTGCATCCCACTTAAGCACCAAAGCTTCCAGCTTGAATTCCTCCTTCCTGACCTTCCTGTCAAAGGCCTACTTGATCTTCTACTGATGACTGTGAGCTATGTCCATTACCTGCTCCCTGATCTGTTGCACTTCCACCACTTGGTGAATTCTTCTGACCATATGGTCTAGCTCTCCTTTATGATCTTGAAAGAACTTCGCTACAGGTAAAGTGATCTGAGTGGGAAACACAGCCTCCATCCCATAAATGAGTTGAAAAGGTGAGGTGCCCAGGGACTTCTTTGTTGTCACTCGATTGGCCCATAGAGAGAATTTGAGCTTTGAATCCCAGGCCTTCTTATTGTCTTCCAATAATCTTTTCATGAGTTTGATTAGACTTTTATTGGAAGATTCTACCAGTCCATTTCCTTGAGGATAATAGGGAGTGGAGTGAATTAATGAAATATTGAACTACTCACAGAACTTGGCCAGAGGCTCAGACTTGAAAGAAGCAGCATTATCAGTGACAATCCTACTGGGACAACCAAATCTAGTTGTGATATCCTCCAAGAAGATAATAATTGTGTGATGCACTCCTGGTGGGGGAAACTTCTATCCACTTGGTGAAGTAGTTAGTTGCAGTCAGGATCCATCTGTGTTGGCCACTTGAAGGAGGATGAATTTCTCCAATGAAGTCCAACCCCCATTGTTGAAAGGGTGTTGAAGCTACTACAGGCTTTAGTGGCAGAGATATGAGCTGTTGCTTTCCTGAGAATCTTTGGAATTTGATGCAAGCTCTGACTTCTCTGCAGACATTAGTGAACAAGGTGGGCCACTAGTACCCAACCCTGAGAATTTTGTGAACTGTGGTCTTCCAAAAGTGATGCCCTCCACAAAGGATACTATGGAAATCAAACATAACTTTCTGGGCTTCCTGTGGGTTCAAACACCTCAGAAACACCCCTAGAGGGTCTCTCTAGTACAAGACTTAGTCAATAAGGAAGTATCTGTCCACCTTGAACTTTAAATCTCTTGCCTTTCTTTTTCCCATTCCATCAGGAGGCTTCAACTCTTGCAGAAAGTACAAAATGTCTCTATACCAGGTGCATTCTGCTAGTGACAAGCTACCCTGAGAGCCTTTGTTGGGTGACTCAGCTTGTTGATATCCTGAGCAAGCATTGATGAAGCTAACCCCTAAGGCCTTGCAATTGGATTTAGCCAGTAGCTTGGCTAAACCCTACCCTTTAACCAACTTGGTGGGATTTATCTCTAGGTCAAACTCAAGGATCTTGGCAATCCATTTACCTCTTCTCCCATCTATGTCAAGTTGTATAAGGATGTCTTTCACAGAGGCTGAAGGAACGTACATAGTCACTCTTGAATGCAAGACATAGACTCTGAAATATTTGAGAGCTTTCACCAAGTCATAGGCTTGCTTCTCCATGATCTCATACCTGATTTCTGCATCTCTTAATGCCTTACTGAAGCATGAAATGGGTTGCTCTCTCCCTTCCTCATTTTTCTGCAATAAGACTGTTGCTACTGTATCAAAAGAAGCAAAAGAAAAAATTAGGAAATCCTTGGAATAATCGAGACTGATCAGCACAGGTGCCTCAGTCAATGCCTTTTTTATTTGGACAAAATATTCCCTAGGTTTAGTAGTCCATTTTACTTTATTTCCATTTTTGAGCATGGTTTTTATGTGTTTCACCAACTCAACAAAATTTGAGACAAACCTCAAAAATTTGATCATCCCTAGAAAATCCTGAACTTCCTTTCTAGACCTAGGAAGTGACAGGGTCTGAATTGCCTCTACCTTGCTGGGGTCAATTCTCACTCCCTCTGCTGATACTATATGACCTAACAACTTCCCCTCCTTCATAGAAAACAAAAATTTCTTGGGATTTAAGGAAAGGCCAAAACTATGGCATTTCAAGAAAACTTTCCTCAAGTGATAACAATGCTCTATATCGGACTTGGAGAAGACTGTGATGTCATCCAAATAGATCACCAAAAAATAATATTTTTCCCCGATGAAGTATATGTCCATGGCTCACTGAAATGTTGCTCCTGCATTCATTAATCCAAAAGGCATTTTGGCATACATGAATGTGCCCCAAGGAGTGGTGAAGGTTGTTTTTTCTCTGTCCTCAGGCATGAATGAGATTTTATTATAGCCATAAAAACCATCAATCATGGATATCCTAGATGCACCAGTTACCCTCTGCAATATGTGTTCCATGTTGGGAAAGGGATAGTTGTCTTTCTTTGAGCTCTTGTTCAGGTTCCTGAAATCAACACAGAGCTTGATTTCTCCACTTTTCTTCCTCACTAGGACCAAATTGGCCACCCACTCAGAATATCTCAAGGGGACAATGATTTGTGCATCTAAAAACTTCTTCACTTCTCTCTCCATGACAGGAAACAACATGGGATTTATCTGTCTTAGCTTCTGCCTAATTGGATTAGCCTCCTCCTTCAGTGGGATCTTTTGTTCAATGACAGATGTGTCATATGTCTTGAGGTCTTCATAGGTCCATGCAAACACATCAGCAAATTCCCTTAATAACTTGGTATATTCGGCCCTCTTCTCTTTGGTCAAACTTCTTGACAACTTGACAAACTTAGGTTCCCCATGTGTGTCGATGTTGCACTCCGTTGTATCAACATCTCCATCTAAAACCCCACCCTTTTCTACCACATCATTTCCATCGAACTGTCTTTCTAAAGGGACTAGTCCCTTTGGAATGTGATTGCTAGGAAAATGGATAATATGGTGATTAGAAATTTTATTTAAAAATATCTTGGGGTGAGGGTGACTTTCGAGATCAGGATCCTGATCAATGTGCAATGCAGAAATTCATCAACAAACTAAGTTTTTTTTTTTTATTTCAAGATCGTCTTTGAATACCTTCCAATTCTTGATATTGTCCAGAACAAATAGCCTATATCTTATCTCAACATCATATTTGATCTTAGGCAGTAGAGGAATCCTAAACAGACTAGCTGAGACAGCTAAAGAATAAACCAAAGTATTTCTCTCTCTTGGAATGAAAGAAATGTTGAAAGCTAAGAAGAAATTATCAATCAAGTCCCACACCTCATTTTTGTAACTCTTGAGTCGAGGATTCTTAGCCCGATAAGCATTTCTGACTTGTTGGATTATCAACTCAGCATCTCCGAACACTGTTATCTCCTTAATTCCCATTTCTTTTGCAGCCCTCAATCCCAGAACAAGAGCCTCATATTCTGCCACATTATTGGTAGCTTCAAATTCTAGCTTGTATGACAAGGATATGGTTTCCTGATAAGGTGACACAAAAGCCACTCCAGCACTAGCGCCTTCGCTAGAAGAAGCTCCATTGAAGAACATCTTCCAAACAGAGGTGGTTGGAGGAGGTATCTCATGATTAAATATGGGTTTCATTTTGATCTGAAAAGGGGCTTTAGGAGTATCGGTGATCTGCAATAAACTAGACCCCAAATCAATGTCAAGTGCAAAGATAGGGTGATTGGTGGGGTCTGCTTCATCACTAACAATGTATGCTAGTTGAGATTCTCTATACAACCTCCTATGTTCTCCTCCAAAGACTAGAATAGTGGCATATGTGAGATCCATATGTAATGTTCCTCCAAGTTTCTTAATCCAATATCTTGATAACAACATGTCGAACTTGGGGGGAACATCAGCTACTACAATGTCCATGACCACACTCTTCATTGGCAACTGAAATAAAGAGACCACCAGGTCTTTGATGACTCCAAGGCATTGCACCCTCCTTGAATCAAAAGAGTACAAATAATGATAAGACTTTGTCACCTCCAGTCCCAATTCTTCCATGACTATTTTGGGCATAAGGTTGTGGGAAGCTCCTGAATCCATGAGGCAATTATGCAGCACCTTATCATGTATGTTTAGGGATGTGTAGAAGGGAGGGGATGAATCATCTCTGTCTTCTACCATGAGACCTAGGACAACTGCTGGATTTTCATCTTGAAGATTTACTAAGTCTGTGGAAGGCTGAGGGGACTCAGATTGTAACAGCTTGGAGAGGCACCTTTTGAAATCTTCATTTTTAACTAGTTCTGAGAGGGGTACGGGAATTCTAATATTTTAAATTTCGTGCTCAAAACTAAAGGAAGAAAAAGGATTAGGAGCTTCCCTTACCTCAGAGATAGGTTCTTTTGCTGCTGACAAAATATTCTGAGTTTTTTTTTCTTAGTAGTGATTGTTGCAAGTTTAGCAGGCCTTTCCGCTATGAGGGGCTGATCATGGCTATCAAAATTTCCTTCTTTCTTCTTTGACATGAGATGGTATATGTTAGGAGTATTGTTGGCCTTTTCCCCTTTGGTCCACTCATTGATCTGAATGTTCATAAGGGATCCTTCATATGCAGATTGAGTCAAATGGGGAAAAGGGGAAGTGTCTTCAATACAGTGAATTTCAGGGTCGAGCTCATCTATTTCCTCTTCTTCCTCATGAGCAACTAGGTTATTTTGGAGAGGGGATTGAATCCTCTGATCATCTCTATCTTTTCTCCTTTGTTCCCTTGGCAAATCCTGTGGTACATTGTTGCTAGGCCTCCTGAAGCCTCTGTTATCAGTATTTTGGGGATTTCTATACATGGGCTTCCTTTCTAATTCCCACCTTTCCATTCTAGATGAAAATGACTTTAGCACTTTAGTTACCTTGTCTGTCTGAAGGGGAAGGGGAGAGGAATTGTATGGGGAGGCTTCAAGTCTCTTCCTAGATATGGCTCTATCAGCCTTATTTTTGAGTCGGTCAATAGTCAATATGTTAGATTCTACTTCCATGGCTACATCCTACATGTGAGCCAGAGTAGTCACTCTCCTTTTCCTCAACAGGAGGCAGAAATTGGGATCAAAAGCGCTAGCATAAGTGATTTTATCAGAGGCCTCTGAGGGTGGGGATCTTATTGTACATTTTATTGAAACTCTTGGAGAAGTCAGAGATCGACTCTCCTTCCTTTCTCTTCAAAGACCCAAACTTTGTCATGTAATACATGATTTTTTTTTGTCTCCCCACTGTCTCAAAAAGGCATTATCCAAAGCCTCAATCCCATCAATAGATCCAGGAGGCAAGGCCCTAAACCACTTTCTATCCTTTCTTTCAAGGCTATGGATGAAAATCCTCATCCATACGTTTGCGTGCATGATAACATGATCATCTGTAAAATTGTAAAAGGCTTCAAGGTGTTCTTCTGCAGCTATGTCCCCTTCGCCTGTAAACTTGGGCAGCTTATTAAGGTAACCGTTTGCTGGAAGGGCATTGAGAGGCCAAGGTAACACAAGGGGAGCATACCTGGTAGCTATTATTGCCTCCTTTCTGGTCATGGGGGGATTTTCTCCTGCCATAGGAATATTAGGTGGAGGAGAAATCGGAGGAGAAGAAGCTCGAATATGGGATATTGGAAATGAGCTTCCAGGTGGAAGGGGAAACAATGGGGGATTTAGAGAGAAGGCTAAGGGGCTTGAATCATCATATTCTTCTCTTTGTGCAGTATCAACAACCGTAGTATGAGGAGGGGTGGCAAAGCTGCGAGTGGGGAAATTTTCTGTGGTCCTGGGTCTACGCCAAGGTACAGCTTCAGGAGAGAGGGGAGTAACAAGGATTTCTCCCTCCAATCCCAGACCAGGAGGGGAAAACACAGCAGGAACACTCCCAAAATTTAGGAAACAGGAAACTTCAGAAAAAGGTCTGCTAGGAATATGAGAAGAAGAAAATGGAGTTTCTATAGAAGGAGCTGGCAAATTACCTGGTTTAGCAGTGGAAGTTTCTCCTTCAGAGGCCTTTCCTTTTTTGATATTCGCTTCCAGATCAGCTCTAGGTGTAGCTAGAGGTACCTGTGGATGGGACCGCGTGTGTCTGCCTCTGGAATCCACAACTAAAACAACACATTCACCATAGTGGATTCATCACAATGGATTCGCTAGGTGCACAGTTGAAATCTCATAGGGCTCTGATGCCTGAATCACCTTTAGAATCAGAGGCTCAATTTCGTTCAATCCCAGGGAAAATTTTCAACTTCATCCCCGACAACGGCACTAGAAATGTTGGTGTCATAAGTCACTCCTGGATTGCAGTAGGAGTAAGCCTAAGGCCCATCAGTTTATGTCACGATTTGTTGATAAAGGGAGATGAATGGAAATGAACTCATAACAATATCGTTCTAACTCATAAAACTGGGTTGGAACAGCTAAGACATGTGAGTTCTTGATCTAATTTAAGCCAATAATTTTTCATAACAGTGAGTGAGTGTAGGGAGAAACAAAGGAAATAAAGTATGCTTTGGACATTCGGTCTTCCAACAACCTTTAAAAGAGGGAAAATTCACAAATATGAGATCCTCTCAAATCTGAGAAACTTCAAGAAAATTAAGAGGCTGCAAAACTAATATAATCAAACATACATTATACAGTCATTACAACACTCGAATAGATCATCCATGCCCAGGCTCTTAGGATTCATAGGAAAAAAGGAGAAGAAGGTGTTGGCTTCATGTTGGTGCAATTATTTTCATAATATATTACCAAACATAAATTATCAACCGGGATTCATAATCAAAAGAGTTGATGCACTATATGTGCCGATAACAGATAGGTTCCTATGTCTATTTAGTATGGCTTAGATAAGAAAAACAACAATAACAAAACACTCTATTTTCAAAGATAACACTCTTCACACAATTCATAAATTAGAAAGAAAAACTTGCAATCATGCACTCAAAAGCTTTTGCATAGATAATGCCTTGCCCATTTACAAGCTTGTGAAGTGGAAATATGGACATTGAATTAGTTATCTGTAGCTACTACTCTTAATAACAACTAGAAATCAAATCTAGGAACACTTCAATAATACAACTCCAAACTTAGAAGGAAAAAATGATAACAAAACTTCTCATGCAAACAGTGAATCAAAAGGTTCTTGCTTAGGTGACGAATCTGTTCATTAGAGGCTCATGAAATGAAAAGATGAACTTAAGATCTATCTCCTGGAGCAACTAAACTAACAAGTGGGATGCTCCATTAAATCTCATGTATGGTTAAATATGGAGATCCAACTGTTCCTGCATTACCACACTTTGCAACAAATTCGAATAGTGAAATCAAACAAAATATCATGAAATTAAAATAACAAATACATGAAATGAAAATCTACACTAACAATTTACAATAAGCTTACCAAGATGAATTGGTGGCCCTTGCTGATTCCAACATGGAAGCTTTTAGATCACCGGATGTTAACTTCTAAGAGAGACAAAATCATTGAATTCAATCTTGCATTAATCTCCAAGAAGTAGGTTTACAAAAAGAGTATTTTCATGAATCGATTCTACATCATAACAATTCTTCTTTAAGAAMAATTMTTACATCATGATAATTCCTCTCTACTCAGACCTATGAGGTCTTATTTATACATAAAATCCATGGAGGAATGGATGAAACYGAATCCCCAAACTAAGAAAACAATTTTTACAATTTTAGGATAAATCCCAAAAATCTATGTTTTTTAACAATTTGGGCAGATTCGAGTTAGTCCCCCACCCATATCTCCCAAACCAATTATAATTTTGAAAAACTATCCACTCTCTACTCATTTTATCATATTCTGGATAAAACCCATGTTTTAGAATTTCTAGATATGATACCATATGCACGAAAATCGAGGCACAAGTTGACAATTTGAGGTTTTTTTATAATTTTGGCAGAATCATTCCCCCTGAGATGGAGGTCCACACGTGTGAGATGGGTGAATTATGAATCACATTTCCTCATGAAAACATCATTCTGGACAAAACCCTTGTGCCAGATTTTCCTCTAGAAGCTTTCCAAAATTTTGAATTATTTCTAGTACCGGATTAGCACAAGGTTGGTATCGGAATAGACTGGGTACCAGATCATGCTTATTAAGATTCAAAGTGATTAGTATCATACATAATCAATCATTTATTCGAATTAACTTAATAAAACTAAACAAATCATGCTTTAATCATAAATTACCTCTTATGCACGTGAACAAGGTCATCGAGTGTATTATGGAGGAAACAGTCAATTAGATACACATGGAATAGGTAAAATAGGCTCAGATAGAAGGTAATATAGGRAATTAGAGGTGTCRAAATGGAGACTCAACATTCCCCCATGCTTAMRTCATTGCATGTCCTCATGCAATAATGATCTTCAAAATTTCACAATTGATGATACTCCTCACTCGATCAAGCATTCCCTGAAGTTAAGTCTTATCCAATCTATTTTCAATCAAAGTTAGGAGAAAGGGATGGATGTGACTCTAATACGATTATAGGATAGTGGGAAAGAGTTTTCATAATTACTTTGAATAATATCCCCCCCTGGCTAGATTACCTTTCAAACAAAAGTGATATAAGCATAATTTAGATATCATTTTAAGAGAGAAACACATAAAAGAATACATCCCAAGATGATTAACTTGTTTATTATCCACGTTTGTAGAGATGAAGCTCTTCTTGTTTAGGTAAGGTGAATTACATATAACGAGGGTCTTACTTCTCATGCAAACCTATTTATTTTAAAGATAGAACTCTAAAGTGGATACTTGAAGGTTCTTAAGAACATCATCTGAGAGATATAAAGGTCATCTCCTAGCCTTGATTTGATAATGATTGCTTCAGAATGATTCCCAAGGGCTTATGTTCAGTTTTAAGTGTGCCACTTTATGTTTTTCAACTCCCTTTACCTAGCATAGCCCCACTGCCAGCAAGCCTGTTCAGTACCCCGACGGGTTTACCTTATTACCATACAAGCATGGCCCCACTGCCAGCAGGTTTGTTCAGCACCTTGGCGGGTTTACTTGTACTTCCTGATACTTCCTTTTTATTATATTACTCAAAATATTTAGAATAATGTATAGTGTTCATTGAAATTTTTTAGAGTATAAGAAAGGCAGGTGGTACGAGAGTGTTTTAGATTTATTAGGCACATAATTAATTGTTTGCAATTATCCCAAGGGTGACATCATCCACATTCAAATTAAATCATCAACTATTCAATGTATAATGTAACGTCTCGGATAATGACTAAGAGGTCCCTCTAGTTAATCCTATTAGGGTTCTCATGAAATTTCATTGTGGTTTTGCAAGGGCGGTCCCCCACATGAGGTTTTCATCAATACCTCTCAAGAAAAACTTGTAAAGATAAACTTGGATAAGAACTTGTTAAATCAACTAGGTTAGTACTATACATAATGGTGTCACCACTTTTCAATGGATATTTCAATGAGCAATCACTTCTTCAAAATAATGAGGTAATAGGACAAGTGCACCCATTATCATATACAACTAAATGTGAAAATATCTTCTTAAAGGAGAGCAAGGATGATTCATTCAAGGTTGAGTGTATAAATGTAGGAGGAAGATGTGCATGAGAGTAAAAATAATTCAACACAAGACTTAAATGATCCTTGATAGAAAGAACATGCAAGGGGCATATGATGGATGATTTTTGCTCATTCATGACGACAACCAATTCACCAAGGAATTCAATGATAATGTATGAGGAGATGTATACGAGGGCTTGCAAAAGTTCATGGTAGGGAGTGTGCATTAATTGAAAGTAACCATTTGTTTACTATATAATTAGTTTAATTTCTTTTAGGAAAAATAAAAATGTTGAGTTTATACATCCTATTACTTGAAGCATTTAAATCGAGTAGAAAAAACTTTGAGTATAGGTTAAGGGATACCAACACCTCATTACTATAAGTTTTAAACCTACGAAGTAAAGCAATGCATATAGATTCTTAAGCAAGATAGAAATTAATCAATGGCTCATACATAGAGTACACGTAGATTTTATACTGGAAACCCTCAACCGGGAAAACCTTTCTTATATTCATTATATCGAATTTCACCATTCACCATACAATATATACATTTTTTTCAGGTATTCCGTAGATACTAAAACCCTAATCCCTCAATCTGGGATTAATTTACAAATTTTCTAAAAATAGAAAAATCCGCCAAAAAACAATTTCAGGGCACGACCCTGGGCTACCACCCCTTGCCGAACACTACGCGTAACCAGGGGGGGCATACCTACCCCCCCTTGGGACCCCCCTAGGAAAGCTCCTGGTGAAAACGGCACAAACAGGGCACTAGTGCGAGGGATCGTCAGGCCCAGTTGTCGAACCTGACGCGCCCACACACACACATGCAAAGAATATAACACATACCCAACATTCTCCCACTTGTTGTTTTCTTTGCATCCAGGGGTCCAGGGGTCTATGGGATTATATATTCAACAATCCAGGGCAACAATGCCCATTGTTACTCTACACCAGGAGAACTTTTCTGTCCTCACAGACTTTGCCAATGAATCTGCAACATTCTTCAAAGTGTCAACCTTTTCCAGTAACACCTTCTTTTCCTCAACCATGTCTCTCACAAAGTGATACTGAACATCAATATGCTTTGTCTTCGAATGA
>JZKD02S1997662.1:169789-199185 GCA_000966675.3 Picea glauca | reverse complement strand
TGGTTTTTCAACCTTCTTAGACTTGCAATCTTTTTTATAATGCCCTGTTTTACCACACTTCCAACATTTCCTCAAAGATTTTCCTGGAGACTTAGATCTACCTGTAGATTTAGATATCCATCCTAAAGGCTTACCAGGGTTCCTGTCTTGGGTACACCCTCTTACAAATAAAGCATCTTTGATGTGACCATCCATGATTTTTCTCCTCATCTCTTCAGATAACAAGGATGCAATTACATCCTCATACTTCAATTTAGATTGAGTGGTACTACCTATTGCTACAACCAGATTATCCCAAGAGTCTGGCAAATAACATAACAAAGTAATACACTTATCTTCTTCTGAAATCGTAATATTAACGGATCCAAGTTGACTTACCAGAGTATTAAATGCATTTAGATGTTCTGTCACATAATCTCCATCTTCCATCCTAAGATGAGATAGCTTCTTTTGAAGAAACAACTTGTTTACTAGGGACTTTGATTGATACAAATTCCCTAACTTATACCATAGTTCCTTCGCTGTACATTCTCCCGAGACATTCAACAACACTGAATATGCCAGGCAGAGTCGAATAGTACTCCTTGCTCTTATGTCCAACTTGTCCCAATCTTCCTTCGACATACCAGTAGCTGGTGTACTAGTAGTTTGTGTACTGGTAGCCTATGTGCTAGTAGACAATGTACCAATAGGTTGTGTACCAGGATCCACAACAATCCATTGTTATTTGTCTACAATAAGGTCCTCCATCTTGAAATTCCATAGATCAAAGTTTTTACCGTTGAACTTCTCTATCTTGATTCTAGATGAGCTCGCCATTCCTCTTTCTTTACTCGAATCTCCACTACAAAAGCTCCCACTAAACCCAGGTTTATCACAGACCCAAGATAAACTTGATCTATCAAGACCGAGCCAAAACCTCAACAACAAAGGAATCCCTCTGAAGCCAACAATGAGCTCTAATACCACATGTAAGTTTTAAACCTGCGAAGTAAAGAAATGCATATAGATTCTTAAGAAAGACAGAAATTAATCAATGGCTCATACACAAAGTACACAGAGATTTTATACCAGAAACCCTCAACCAGGAAAACCTTTCTTATATCCATTATATCGAATTTCATCATTCACCATACAATATATACAATGTTTTTAGGTATTCCATAGATACCAAAACCCTAATCCCTTAATCCGGGATTAATTTACAAATCCGCTAAAAATAGCAAAATCTGCCCAAAAAAAAATTTTGGGGCGTTGCCCCGGGCTACCGCCCGTTGCCAAACATTGCACGTAACCAGGGGGGGGTATACCTGCCTCCCCCTAGGACCCACCTAGGAAAGCGCCTGGTGCACATGGCACAAACAAAGCACTAGTGCGAGGGATCATCAGATGCAGTTGTCAAACCTGACGTGCCCACAAACACACACATGCAAAGAATATAACACATTCCCAACAATTACCAGTACCGGATCACCTGAGTACCGAATGGACGTAGGGTTGTGCTTCAGTACTGGAATAGATTAGAGTTAAACATTGTTTGCAGTACTGGATGAATGCAATTCTGCAGTACTAAAATAGAATGGTACCAAAATTTTGGAAATGATTATCAAATCCCAGCACTGAACATGTTGTTTTGGCCTCGCCGATGAAAGTTGCAAAAGAATATGAAGGTTTCAGCAACCACTCCCCCATGCCTAAGTTTTTACATGGCCTCATGCAAACAATGTGAGATGCTAAAAAAAAGGGTTTCTCAGAGAGTTGTGAACACCCGCTAAAAACAAACCAATAGAACTAATTAAAACTAGATTTTTATTCATGCTTAAAAACTGAAACATTTAGGGAAAAATGTCAAAAGTTGAATTATTAGCTATGAATAAAATAGTTTGGAATTAACATTCAGTTTCAACTTTTATTAAAAGATCACTTAATTGATCATCCTTGTGAAATAACATTCTTAAAATAGATAGGTAAATATAAAGCATGAATGCATAATTTTTAACAACTTTAAGGAAAAAGAAGAATTTTGAAGAAATAGGTCATGAAGCACTCCCTTAAGTGATATCTTCCATTGACAAGAATTTCTTCTCCACTTTTGAAACCCTTCCAGTATCATGTGTGCATTAAGAGGATGAAGAGATTCCCTTATCATAATATTCCAAACAAAATCATCATAACTTTTAAAAATAAATCTACTATAGGAACAAAAGATCTTAAACTAATTTCTTTATTAGCTTTTGGACATTCTCATTTATGAAAAGTATGAAAGATAGGTTGCATTGTACTTATGTGAAACTTTTATTTATTTATTTACCTATCCTACTCTAATTGAACAAAATAAAATTCCCTTCAAGTATAGGAATACTTCCAGTGAAGCCATGTGTGTAACAGGGCTAGAAATATATTCATACTCGGTTTTAAAAGATAAATTTTAATGCATACCGGAGTATGAAGGACCAACCGCTTTGATGATGAGATCAAAAAATAATGAAAAATAAAAGAGTGGCATGACCTAATAACTAATTGAAACCATGTTTCAATAGGATCACTGTATTCTTGTTTCTCTTCTTTACTTAGGTCACACTGAATGTCTTCCTCTACCATGCAATGAAAATTATCCTCTTCAAGATGATTGGTCTTCGGAGTACATACATGATCTGCTGAGAGGCATGTTAAGGATTCCTCAATCTCAGGTTCCACTGGTTTCTCTCCATTGAATTCTATCCACGATTCTTTATTCCCTTCAACAAATTGACAAGAGGAATCCAACGAGACTTCTAACTCTTCAAGTGGAGAGACAACTAGATTCTTGACTGCTGTGAAGATATGCTCTTCCTGAGAGGCAGATATCCCAGCTACTTCCAGAATGCGAGAAAGTTCTTGGAGGAACACTCTTCAAGCTCTTGATCATCCTTGAATTAGTCTAGCTGGTTGATGATACATGTTTCACAACACAGATTAATACTCGGGGGGTTCTTACAGCACCCCAAACATGAATTATCATTAAAGATCTAAATTTTAAAACTATTTGCAAAAGAAAAAAACACCAAACTTGATAGGTCATCCATAAAACCAATCCAAGACCATTAAAGAAATCTGATTCTAATACTACCTATTACCATTTACAACTCCCCGGCAAAGACGCCAAAATGTTGGTGCAATTATTTGCATAATATTTTACCAAACATAAATTATCAACTAGGATTCGTAATCAAAAGAGTTGATTCACTATATGTGCCGATAACAGACAGGTTCCTATTTCTGTTTAGTATAGCTTAGATAAGAAAACCAACAATAACAAAACACTATGTTTTCAAAGATAACACTCTTCACACAATTCAAAAATTAGAAAGCAAAACTTGCAATCATGCACTCAAAAGATTTTGTGCAGATAATGCCTTGCCCATTTACAAGCTCATGAAGTGGAAATATGGAATTTAAATTAGCTATCTATAGCTACTACTCTTAACAACAACTAGCAATCAAATCTAGGAACACTTCAATAATACAACTCCAAACTTAGAAGGAAAAAATGATAACAAAACTTCTCAAGCAAACAGTGAATCAAAAGGTTCTTGCTTAGGTGACGAATCTGTTCAGTAGAGGCTCATGAAATGAAAAGATGAACTTAAGATCTATCTCTTGGAGCAACTAAACTAACAAGTGGGATGCTCCATTAAAGCTCATGTATGGTGAAATATGGAGATCCAACTGTTTCTTCATTACCACCACTTTGCAACAAATTCGAATAGTGAAATCAAACAAAATATCATGAAATCAAAATAACAAATACATGAAATGAAAATATACACTAACAATTTACAATAAGATTACCAAGCTGAATCGATGGCCCTTGCCGATGCCAACATGGAATCTTTTATATCACCGTATGTTAACTTCTAAGAGAGACAAAATCACTGAATTCAATCTTGCATTAATCTCCAACAAGTAGGTTTACAAAAAGAGTATTTTCATGAATCCATTCTACATCATAACAATTCTTCTTTAAGAACCATTCTTACATCATGATAATTCCTCTCTACTCAGACCTATGAGGTCTTATTTATACATAAAATCCATGGAGGAATGGATGAAACCGAATCCCAAACTAAGAAAACATTTTTTACAATTTTAGGATAAATCCCAAAAATCTGTGTTTTTTAACAATTTGGGCAGATTCAAGTTAGTCCCCCACTGATATCTCCCAAACAAATTCTAATTTTGAAAAACGGTCCACTTTTTTCTCAATTTATCATATTCTGGACAAAACCCATGTTTTAGAATTTCTAGATATGATACCATATTCACGGAAATCAAGGTGCAAGTTGACAGTTTGAGTTTTTTTTATAATTTTGGCAAAATCATTCCCCCTGAGCTGGAGGTCCACACGTGCAAGATGGGTGAATTCTAACTCACGTTTCCTCATGAAAACATCATTCTGGACAAAACTCATGTGCTCGATTTTCCTCTAGAAGCTTTCCAAAATTTTGAATTATTTCTAGTACCGAATTAGCACAGGCTGGTACCGGAATAGGTGGAGCCTTGGTACCGGAATAGACTGGGTACCAAATCATGCTGCTTAAGATTCAAAGCGATTAGTATCATACATAATCAATCATTTAATCGAATTAACTCAATAAAACTAAACAAATCATGCTTTAATCATAAGTTACCTCTTATGCACATGAATAAGGTCATTGAGTATATTATGGAGGAAATAGTCAATTAGATACACATGGAATATGTAAAATAGGCTCAGATAGAAGTTAATATAGGACATTAGAAGTGTCAAAATGGATACTCAACACTTCCATTAAATAAGAAGTCTCAAATATCAATCTATAACCAGGGAACCAGAGGCCTCGTTAAATCTTTACAATCGGGAGCTCTTCTCTACCATCCATCCTTACAAAAATACAAAAACTGAGCATATATAATCAGAGAAATTCACCACCTTCACAGTAGGGAGGTAGCTGGGACATTAAAGTCCAAATTAGTGTGCACAAGCTCCTCAGTCAAACCTGGACAAAACTCCTTCGTTAGACGCCACTTTAACTCAGCATGGCTCTTGCAGGGGGGCCTGCATACAAGGGTACCATAGGCTGATTGCTCCAGGCCTCCCATACCTTCCATTAATGGGTTGAGCTAAGGTCTCAACCACCTACTCAATATTTATTATCTGCCTCCTGCATCTAAACCCGACGCTTCAGCCCTTTAACCAGCTCCTTCTATTACCCCAAGTGACCACGGGTCGTGACCCTGCGCCTATCTTCAAAGGAGCTTTTCACGTTTCAGGTTTCAGCAATTCCCGATGCAGTGGAAGAGAGAGACCCTGTGTCTCTTGACATCTTGATAGTCGAAATGTCAAAAAAAATCCTCGACACTTTTCGCATTTTGCGTTTCGGGGTTTCTCGATGCAGTGGAAGAGAGAGACCCTGTGTCTCTTAACATCCCGGTAGTCGGAATGCCGAAACGACTCCTGGGTAGTTTTTACATTTTGCATTTCAGGTTTCGGTGATTCCCGATGTAGTGGAGGAGAGACCCCATGTCTCTTGACATCCCGGTAGCCGAAATGCCGAAGCGGCTCTTGAGTTCTTTTTTCATTTCGTGTTTTGGGTTTCGACGATTCTTGATGCAGTGGAAGAGAGAGAGTCCATGTCTCTTGACATCCTGGTAGCTGAAATGCTGAAGCAACTCCTGAGCGCTTTTTGCATTTCGTGTTTCGGGTTTCGATGATTCTTGATGCAGTGGA
This sequence comes from Picea glauca, assembly GCA_000966675.3. Taxonomy (NCBI): domain Eukaryota; kingdom Viridiplantae; phylum Streptophyta; class Pinopsida; order Pinales; family Pinaceae; genus Picea; species Picea glauca. The sequence goes on along the minus strand of JZKD02S1997662.1, from coordinate 193,436 downwards.
AGAGAGAGACCCCATGTCTCTTGACATCCTGGTAGCCGAAATGCCGAAACGGCTCCTGGGCAGCTTTTACATTTCACGTTTTGGGTTTCGGTGATGTAGTGGAAGAACACCCCCTTGCAAGAATTGGCGCTAACAGGTCCAAACATGAATATAGTCTTTCTAATATGCCCAAGTAAACCTCCTATATTCTTCATAAGGGTTTTCTTTGTATGTAAAGGGATATCTAATAACAATGCCATTTTATGAAAGCTGTCTGTATACTCTTGCACTGTTTATCCTTTTCTTAGTTTTAAAGATTGCCATTCAATTAATGCTTTTTCTTTATAAACCAAAGGATAAAATTGTTTCCTAAGTGAAGAAATGAAGCTTTTCCATGATGGAAATATATTACCCACTTGTTTCGTTCCATTTTACAACTTGCTTTGCCACCAAATGAGAGTTGTACCTGCAAGTCTCAAAGATGCCAACTTGATTTGTGTGGACGCACCCTTGATTTGTTGCAAACTGAAGTAAACCTCCATCTGCCTGATCCAATTTTCAAGGTTCTTTGCATTTACTTCACCCTCATATATGGGTAACTCAAATTTAACATCAAGTTTTAACAATGGCATTTCATTCTTATGCTTATGAACATGTTTCTTTGCATTAGATTTAGAACTTGAACTTGAAGAAGAAGGAGAATAAGGAGGTGAAGGAGGGATTCGAGGATGATCCTCCTCCTCTTCACTTTTTCCCTTTGAAGATTCACCCAGATTTGGTCTTTTCCATTCCAAGTAATCCTCACACAAAACTTTCACCATCTCTAACATAGCAAGGAAAGTTTTCCGAAACTCTTTCTCATCCTGAGAAAGCCCTTCTTCCGATGCCGTATTCTCGTTGTGAGAATCTCTCTTTCTCAATCCAATTAATGGATTATCTGCAACAAGCTTTCCTTCACCACACTGTATCTTTTCCCTGGTTAACATGCAAAACTCAAATCCAAACGTCAACTAGCTCTGATACCACTTGATTCGAAAAGATCTTTTAATGACTATGGTTGAGTTATTAATTGCATGTGTTCATTAACAATTTAAGAAGCTAAATGAAAGATGATGAATTTAATGAGGAAACATAGCAACTAAAAGACAATATACAGATTTGAACTGAATAAATAATAACAACAAACCATAACAAGAGAAGTGATAACGAAGTTCAACACAAAATTGCCTACGTCTCTGGGCCTTTGTCTCAGTGGGGGAGGCTTCTTTATTTTTTTTCAAAGATCAAAAAGTACATCATAGTAGTTCCATTAGGCTACAAGAGTGATCTGGTCATGTTCTTCTATATCTCTAGAACCTAGCAGAAGAAACGACATGCAAAACGGATGATCAGAGCTCCCAGAAATGGCCCGCAAGCGTCTGCTCCTCAACAACTTCCCTGCATAAAAATGGCTTTGGCTTGGCTTCCCTTCAGCATAAATCTACTCTGACTTTCCTCCATGGCCTCAAACAAGCCTGGATTTTATAGATCTAAATTTGGTTATCCATCCCCAACTTCCTCCCAAAATCTAGGCTCAAAAAGAGCCCAATATCTCCCAATAATGGCCAAAATCCACTATTATAGGCATGAAAATCAAATAAAAATCCATAAAACTATGGTAAAAACCCACTTTTGTTAAAAAAATCACAGAGTAGCCCAAAGGGGATGGGGGCACGCCTTGGATCCTGGTCTTTATGTGCATGCATAGGATCAAAGGCTAAAAGAAGGGTGCATTAGCTAGGCTAAACCCCTTTTGGAGCGTGCCCCCCTGGTCTTATGGGATATCCCCTGATCCTTGGGCTAGTGCTTATCCATTTGAGCAAGTGCATGAGGAGGAGCCTCCCCTTTTCTGGGTTGAGGTCGTATGCAATGTTTAGACCATGGGCTAGGGCTTAGACCCAACCCCCTTTTGCCTCATTTTAACTTTAATTCACTTTATTTATAATAAAGTGAGATGACTATTACAAGAATCACAAGGGTGCATTGGTAATAGGGGCTCTGCCAAGATTTGGGTTGGTCCAAGAGGTCATGGGATTGACCCCTATGGACTCCAAATAAACTTTTTCCACCAACCATTAACCAATATCATGGTGCCACGTGGCACCCAACAATTTGCCAAACAAATACCACTTGTCAACTGCTTGGTGGATTCCTATCATTGACCAGTCACCTTGCAACCTGCCACATGTCACCTTTGCCATTGCCACGTGTCACCTCCAGAGAGTGCCACATCATCTTTTGACTATTGACATTTTTTTGACTTTTTAGTTGTTTGGGAAAATGGTCAGAGTGAGATAACTCTCGCATACAATGTTCGTTTGAGAAAGTGAATATATGGTTGGAATCATCACAATGAGCCAGTCGCAATGGAATTGGTTTCGTCCGATTCTGAGAAATTTTCATTTTTGAGCCTTTTTTAGCCTTGTGAGGCTCTTGGATACGATTATGGATCATGAAATTTCATGCAAGAGGTCATAAGACCTATAGTCTTTCTCATCATGCCCCATAGATTTATAGAATGTGTAGTAAATATTTGTAGGTGTATGAACATATTTTTGCATGTAATAGCATTCACCAGGGCGGTGTTTATTTATGCATATCGCACACCAAGGTAGAGTGACCTGGTTCAAAGGGCTCAGAGCTCCAAAGGCCAAGTATTCATGAAATAGGGGATAATGCTCCTTATCATGGCCTTATGAATTGCATCTGATACACCAGGTGTCTTCTCTTTTATCTTTTCCCTTGTATTTCTTCATATGTTCACCCTGTAGAGATAAGCTAGTTAGTTGACTCAATATTTGACTCATACCTTAGATGGATTCTCTCATAGGGGAAGATTCTAGTTTCATGGCGATTTCCAATGCCTCAGCCTGTGAAGCAACCTTTTGTTGCATCAGAGGGACTCTGATGTGTGGTAGGAGGGAAACAATGAACCATTCCTTGTTCTGCTCATCTAGTATCTGAAAACTCAACTGGCATGTTAAGGTCTTAAACCTCTGATCAAACTCCCAAACTAGTTGAACTACTTTTTTCTTGATTTCCTTCAGTTTTGTAATGCATTATGACTCTGACTTGGGTTTCTTTAATTCTTCACTTAACGCAGTATTGATCTCGTTCATCGGTTTAGGTTGTGAAACTCCTTTAACAAAATTCATGTACCATCTCAGTGCATGGTCTCTCAAGGTAGTACTAAACTAAGTTCTCTTAACTTCTTTGTCATTGAATTACTTAATACTCCATACTACTTTTCATAAAAACCAGTGTTGATCAGGATCTTCAGATCCATCTCCCATGATGATAGGTAGATTCATTTCATCCACCGTAGATCTTCCTAGGTTTCCTGATTGCGTATGTGTTGAACTGCTAGTAACATTGCTCTAAGTGCTCTAGTAACTCTGGCTACTCTGGTTACTTAACGTTGCTAAAACAACAGGAGGAGTAATAGTACTTAATTCAACATTATGTGCAGTTCCTGAAGTTTTTGGTTCTTCTCGGCGAGGTTCTTCAGTCTTCCCTTTCTCTGCCCTAGTGAACTCTGAATGTTCCTTGTTCAATAACTCTTCTTCTTCTCCATTATATAACCCTTCATATTGTAGTAGTGGTTTGTGATTCTTCTCAAATAGGTTCACCATAGGAACCTCTCTGAAGGCTCTCCCACTGCACGTATGTCCAACTTCTGTGTCTCTATCACTGTCTAAGTTCTTGAACATTATCTTTTCAGTCTAACCGACTACTATATCTTCAAGATGTTCTTCTCATGCAATAGCATCTTGATCTTCAACTTCAAAAAGTGTAATTTTTTTCCTCTTGGCCTTTTAAATAAATATCTCTCTTCTTGGCTATATGACTCTACTATGTCAGTATCAAACTAGGTAACATACCCTCTAATGGTGCTATCAAACCAGTGATCTAATACTCTTGACACAGCGTTATCAACTCTCTTGACCTTCTTGATAGGTGGTCTAGATATGATCTCAAACTAGGTATCTGCTAATCTAGCTAACCACTCATATAACTCCTTATGAATTCCTCCAAAGAATATCTCGTGTATATCAGTAAAGATATACTTTCCTGACGAGTCTTTTGTACTAAGATTAGGGTTCTTGTTCTGAGCTTCTACGAAGTCATTTTATTATTCTTCTATCCACTTTTGAATCTCTGTCTTCAATGGAAACCACCTTGACATTCCCTCAAGAATATCTCGGTCCCAACAACAGAACCATTTGTTGGCACAGGGGCAAACCCAGGGTTCAACTCTAACAATGCACCAACAATCCCTAACTACTGGCCCTTTGGCAACACCTGTGAAGAAAATGCAATATTACCCGAAGTAGCAAGAGGGGGTTGCAAGACCCAAGTGTCTACAGCCAGAGGAAATACAAAGTGGATCCAAGGAAACAATTCAAAACAACCTAGTTATTCTTTATCTCCTTTAGAACTATTGCGCGAGCTATATCTCAGATCTAATACAATGATGCAATAAAAAAGTAATAGAAGGAAAAATAACACACCATAAAACACATAGAACAACAAGATATACGTAGTTCAACCTCTCCCTAGGGATACTTCCATAGAACTATGTTTCTTGATATTATATGAAAACATGGAGCTCTATCTACTCTCTTAGCTTGCAAATATTTCTCTCTTTCTCTTTCTTTCCCTGCCCTGCACACTGAGCTGGAGGGTTGATTTTTGCACCCGGATGAAGATCTTACAAAATCAGAGTGCTCTCACACACAACACTTCTCTCACTTACAACAATAACCACTCTCTTAACCCACAATGACAATAACAATAACAACAATAGAAACCACACCAACGAACCCCTCTTCTCTCATCTAGATTCTTATTTATACATTAAAATAGCTCTTGGACAACATTAGGTCAAAACCTAGGTGTCAAAACCCTAAATACCAAAAACCTAGGTGTCTAAAACCCTAGGTTCACTTTGAACCTCGTTCTACAGGATTTTCCATCCTGTCTTTCCATCTTTCCCGTGAGGTGCTCCAAAGTATCCATTGGTGGATTTTTCCGCTTACTGAGTTTTCCATGATCCGTCCTCCTTGCTGATCTTTTCTCCTAAATATTCTCATCCAATGAATTGTTTTCCCTTACTTCGCTCCTTCTTTTCTTCTTTTTTGACCACTTCGACCTATTCTCAGTCAATGTGCCTTCCACGTAGCTCACACTTTATCTTTTCTGTTCCTTTTTATTTTCTTTCTTCCTTAAACCATAACCAAGGGCCAACAGGTGGATTGAAAGTATCCCCCTCAATTGGACGTTGATATGGGCCATTCTGAACCGTGACGGAGAAAAGAAGTAAGCACCATGACGATCTGGCAAATGCAAAGCAGATCCTGTTAGTCTTGCCCAACTACATCCCGTCCTTGGCTGGCACGGTTAGTCGTGAAGTTGTCCCTAGGGATTTCGAGTACACACTCATCATTGTGTACCTCCCGAAAGGGATACGTGTAGTCAAACCACAGTTGGGACTGATCCAAGATCTCAAGATAAGTGAATTTAACTTGGGGGACCGAAAGAATTATGGGATTCTCGCACCACATCGCTACCTGAAGAAGATGTTTGGGAATAAGCCCAAGATACTTCCCTAGTCATGGATCAAGGAGATCATGAGGTCCACGATATTAAATGTCATAAAGATCCCCCACTTTGGAAGACATGAGGAGGTTAATGCATGCGTTAAAATACTCCTATCATGCTACCATGGTGGGTATCTCTGGTTGGATAGGAGCATCACCGTGGATCTGGCGTTGATCCAGTTGATCATCGAACTGAGCATGAAGGGAACATACCCTCACCAGTTCTACCCAAGAAAGACATCATATTGGTCCCTGACACAACGCATCAAGGAAGCATATGATGATGTGGAGAAAGGGAAGTGAGGCTACAAGGTAGAATCCATCCAGGATGGTGCAGTGTGCCTATATTTTCAGTTGATAGTGGACAAACTCGTCAGAAAGAACTGCCCTACGCAAGTAACAAGATTCGTAGTCTACCTTGTAGGGAAGTGTGTCGAAGGGATTCATATGAACTGGGCGAGCTACCTCGTCAATGAGTTGGAGAAGGATTGTTGTGAAGTAGAGGTTCAAGGCTACAAGCTCCACATTAGCTAGTTGTTGATCTTAATAGCATTTATCACTTGGGATATGTCAAAGGGAGAGACATTCCCGAAAGTTGAACCATCAAAACCATTGGTCATGAGGTTCACCACATTATGGAATAGAAGTGACATGGAGAAGTGGTGGCAATCAAATGTGGTGTTCCACACTTACTACTTACAGCTCAAGCGTGCCATTGATTCATTCCCATGAATGAACCTAAATACCTTTCACACATAGAGGCCACTAGCGAAGTTCCACGTCAACCGACACTTCATTTACATATGTTGGGATCTTCATTTTTGGATAAGGAACTGTGCAAGTTTTGACTAAGCATGAGTTGTGCAAGCTTCAATAGAGGTTGGACAACAAAACAAGGAAGAGAAACAAAAAGCAGTTGCGAAAGTCAGCACAATGCTAGCTAAGCAACAAATGGTTGCAATAGAACAAGAAAGCATGCAAGCCAAGAAGGAAGACACAACCCAGCTTATACATAGTGATGAACATAATTGTAAAATATTTGATTAGTCATTGGTATTGAGTCTAGCATTGTAGTTGTTGGTCAGTTGAATCATGAGTCTGCAATGAATTTGATTTGTGAGTGAGAGAATTGAATCTCTGTGACATGAGTCCATAGTCAAAAGTCGACACAGTGCACTATTGTGGAATTCTGAGTCTGTAATCATAGAAAGATTCTGAAGATAATATGAGGAAGGAACACAATTTTCAAATATGATGTATCTCTGTGTGTTTTATTATGCATTACAATATTTCCTTATGGCATATAAGTATATTTGATGGTTCTACGTTTAAATGCTTGTTCGCAACGTAAGTAGATTCAATTCTTTCACATGTATGGTTCAGATCTGCTCATGTCTCTTATGCAATATCAAGAATGAGTCCTGAAGTCCCTATGGATCCTCTTAAGTCTTTTCCGTACCCTTCCCTATCTATTTGTTTTAGTAGCTCTTTGGGTTAGACTTCTTCTCTTCGGAGGAGATGAAGGTGCCAGTGCTTTAGACTAGACAGTATCTTTTGTTGGTAACTTGAGAAGGACCCTAGTCTGATCAAACTGTGCCAACAAAATGGTTCTGTTGTCGGGACTTGCGTTAAAAAGGAACCTGTATAGAGAAAGATCCCACCAATCCATAGATCTGGTATTGATCAATGGTGGGAAAGAAACTGTGATGCCTTCATATGGAAAGAAGTGGAACTGAGGAGAAAATCGGTGGAAAACACTTGTGAAGCAATCTTTTACTCAGAAAGATCGAGCGACGAGTACGATATATTTTGGGTTAAATTCTCAGAAGAATTTTTTCACTGGATAAAGAGGCTCCAAGAAGCTCCATAGTTCCAGGGATGAGTCAAGAGGATCTGCATGTGGGATACCAAAAATCTAGCAACACTTCAGAGGTTGGATTGTCCAGTCATGCGAGCAGTTGATTTCTTGGTCAACACCACATTAGAGCGATATATCATCGAATTTGCAGCTGAGAATCACTAATATTTCTTGCGAGTGGAATAAATTTTCAAGAAATATGCAAGGGGAAGGATGTTGAGAGAAATCCCCCTATGGATTAAGGTTTTCTTGATGGAGGAGGGGATGTTGAATATGTCCCCGACTAAGATGGTAGCATAAACACCCTCTCTTGGGGTAGGGTGAGGTGGGGTGATATTCATGGCACAAGAGAGGGGAAGGGTTCTTTGAAAAATGGGGGGAAGACAACAAGAACTGGACTCAAGAGACAAGCGAGCCTTGAAGAGAGCCACCATAGTTGAGAGGTGGTGGCATGAAAAGATCAAGAAAGCAACAAGACAATCTGAGAAGTTGAGAAAATAAGGTGGATCGGGAGAAGTAGAGGGAAGACAGATGGAAGAATTGCAGAAGATGAGAAGGCAGGAGCAACCGACCAGTCAAAGATTAAATGAGAGATAAGAGTGGAGAGAAATAATTCCCCAGGAGGTGGGACAAGAAGGATAAGGTGCAGGTGTAAGAGAGGAAGAAGTTGACATGAATCTTGGAGAAGAAAGAGAAGATTCATCCCTGATAACAGAAGAGATCAGGAATCCGATCGAAGAGATCATCCCAGTGGAAGAAAATGAGACCCACCAGATCAAAGAGAACCTCCTCGAAGCCAGTGGCACTAGCCCTAAATCACCCATACCCCAAGTGTCTTCTATACAATCAGTAAGTTCGATACTACCTTCTCATGCTAGTTTTGTTTCAGTACAATTAATTAGTCATTCACAACCAAGAAGTGAAAGTACATGGAGGATATTGGGATACCTTGGTAGATCGCAAGCAGAACAAATAGGATTCATATTGATAGGAACAACAATATCAACAATGGTTGGCCATGCAGGAGGTTCAATTGCCCGATACTCATAATTTTGGGGTAAGGGAGATGAAGACATTGAGCAACATTGGTTCTTATGTGAAGCAATATGGAGATCCAGAGGGACTTCGGATGCGAATAAATTGGTCAAGTTCCAGACTACCTTGAGAGGTTGCGGTTTCAAGTGGTACATGAAGATCATTGAGTCGTGAGTGATAGGAATGCAAGGTCAAGCATTCTCACTTGATCAGGTAGGGACAAGATTCATAGCAGAGTTAAAACTACCCCAGTCAAAACAATAGGGCCTATTCGAGTTGCGTGAGATCTAGCAGTGGGAAGGTGAATCAGCCTGGGAATACATCCAAAAGTTTAAAGATGCCATAGGGAGGTTGGCACATCCAATCCACAAAGAACATCAAAGGGAGTGGTACATTCAAGGGTTGTTGCCTCTAACTTGGATTCTATTAACAAAAAAGGAGATAGCCACATTAACAGAATCCTTGGAACAATTGATGAAGATTGAAGCCATGGTAGGATACCCTGGGATCCTGAGAATGACCAGATCCCCAGTAGATGTGAATCTGGCGCAACTACAAGGGAAGATATCGAAAATTGCAAAAATGATTCAAGAGATAACAATACCTAGACCAGGACAACCACAGGTTTGGTGATCCAAGTCGATATCGGTGGCCACCCACCTTTTCCAGCTAGCTCAAAACAGTTTTATGACAATTTTGGTAATTTACTATTTTTAGCAGTTTTAACTTCTGGGGCCATTTTGAGGCCCTAAACAATTTTTTTTGGGAAACAATGTTTGAAATATGTTGGTTCCTTTGATATTGTGCCTAAAATTAATCTCCTCGATGATACCTTTCCAACGGGTTATCATACGCCTAAAACAGATATCATATGCAAAAGTTATGACCTCGGGAAGTTGATGTACTAACTTACACAAATAGGGCCCACATGACTTTGGTGCTTCATCTCCTAGTGTTATGTTTTTGGATGTATAGGGTTTTTGGAATTCTTTCTTATTGTAAAAATTCCTTCAGGGTCTCATTGTAATCATCTTCTTGCAAATGCGAGTAGTCATCACATCTCTTCTCAGAGATAAGCTTTCACCATTCTAGCGAGTCTTTCATTCTGTATTTTTACAGTCTCTATACATTTATTTCATTATATAAATCATGTATTATTGTATATATGTGTTTATGGTTGCATCTCTGATAATTTTCTGTTATATTATCAATATCTTTGTGCATTTATTTATTATATCTCCACTCTCATTTCGTGTCGAAAATAATTTGGATCAGTGGTATCAGAGCAGGCTTCTCTTGATCATTTTTTTCAGTGGATGTCCCCGATGAGGTCCAAGTATAGAAAGTTGGGTCTTGAGCTTGTCTCTCTTGAATAAAATCTCTCTCTCACTCCCAATAAACCCTCCATGGTGGAAGAAAATAAAAATGACGGAGCAAATGATCCTATCAATTTGTTGCTTGAGCAAGCTCTCATGCGACAAAGGGATGAAATGATGGATAATTTTTCCCACATCCTTCAATGCCTCCTGATAGCATCAGGTACATCTTCATCAAGAGGCCACTTTGGAGGCACCTCGCCTTTTACGGTACAGGTCAATTTTGATATTCCCATATTTGAAGGTTAGATAAATGCATATGCCCTAGATAAATGGTTAAATTTGTTAGAAGGTTGTTTCTTTGTTCACAATTTTTCCAACAGAGAAAAGATCATCTTCGTGATCCTTAAGGCTCTCCCCCATGTCAAACATTGGTGGGAAACTTATTGGGAGAAAAGTTCCATAGAGGAGTCTGGAATATATGGGGTCGAGCCCACTTGGGATTTTTTTGTGGATGCGGTAAAGGAACATTATTACCTTGTTGGAAACTATGAGGACCAGTACATGAGATGGAATACACTGCGGCAAGAGAGGGGACAAGAAGTTCTAGAGTTCACCAATACATTCCATACCTTGTGCACCAACATGGGTATCAAAGACTTCAAATGACATTTGGTTCTAAAATACTGTGGGGCTCTACATAGATACATCCAAACTAAAATGGATTTTTTGTACATCTCATCACTCAGTTCTGCTTATCGATATGATATTAAAATCGAGCATAAATTTAAGCACCAGAACAAATGATAGTTCAGGTCTGCAAATCTGAAACAACCAAAGTATGAGAAATACGACCTTAACAAACAATCCCCCGAAAACCTGTCCAAGCCACAGGAAAAGAAGCGTCATGGGAAAACAAAGAAGGACACCAGAAAATGGTGCGATTTCCACAAAAGCACCTAGCAGAACACCAATGAATGTCGCTCAAAATAGTCATTGGTGGCCAAGATCAAGGAAAAGGAGCCGAACCCTTATTCAAAATCTGATTCTAAAAATACTGGTAAAACACATATCATCGACGCAGACCCCACTGCTATTGTCGCGACCACAACAATTCAACCAGAAGAACCAATAGATACATAAGAGGGGGAGCACCTTTTTCATTCACAAATGTGGTTGAAGGGGACCCCATTGCATTTTATTGTTGATAGTAGAAGCCATAAGAACCTCATCTCAGCATAGGTCATCAAATAGTTGGGATTGTCGACAAGACCACACCCATAGCCATACAACATCGGGTGGCTTTTCCAGGAACGAGATCTTCGTGTCATCCAGCAGTCTCGATTGTCATACGACATCCAACCCTTCAAGGATGGGGTATTATGTGATGTTTCCCCATTGGATGTGTAATATCCCTAGGGTCGAACCCAATTGTAAATGTACATGCAAATGTACTTAAGCTGGTGAGTTGTCTAACATCATTTTGTATGCACCTTTCATGGCATAGTGCGTGCATGTACTGCGCAGTGAAATGATGAAGTGTGCACATTCCAAGATACCCTGTGCAACATATTAAGTGTGTGCGATTGTGAGGCCAACGAGCCTTTGTGTATATGGTATGTTTTATAGGTTGGTCAGTCAGTTATTATAATATAGTATGCTTATGTTTTGATTAGGTTGGAGAGCCTAGATGTTAAAGGCCAATGCGCCTATTTTTGTATATGTCTCATAATTAATATAAAATACAACGTTGCATGCAGACTGACCACAATAAAAGAGATGGGGTACTAAACGCCATTGGTTAGGGAAAGGAAAGGGGCTAAGCTAGGGAGCTTAAGCCAAAAAGGAATATTATATTTTTATTTCTTAAATATAAAGTATGGATAATTATTTTATCCTAAGTTCTAAAGTTGGGGACAAGTGGGCCAAAGTAGCTCCCAACATGACAAGTGTCAAGTTGGGGACATGCATACATATTGTTGGGACTTAGCTCATTTCCTATCATCTTTTACATCATTATTCCTATGATTCCTTCCATAATTCAGTCATCCAGTCAATCATCCATGAGCATGCACACACCCATTGAGCTATCTTTCGTATCTTCATGATTGTACCTGAACCTGTATCCATGACCATTTTCTAAGGGTGTAGTGGGTTAGCTTGGGAGCTGGATTGAAGAAGCGGGTTGTCAAGCCCATGGGATATTGAAGACGTGAGTTGTTAGGCCCGTGATAATTTCTCTGAGTGAGAGAATTTATGGGGAATTGATTTACTGAAGGTGCTAAATTGCAGCTACAGTGCTCTGAGACTTCCTGTCTGACCTATTGTTGAAGCTCAGAAAGGAAGTGGGGAAGCTGAAGGACCATTGAGAAGAGAAGGGGCACACTTCCTGGGTGGGATATGAATGTGGGGAATGAGAGACTGTAGGATGTTAGTTTGATTTGGCACCTGTGACAGAGTCTTTATTGTTGTCTATGAGCCTTTATCCTGGTTAGGAATCCCTTTACCTAGGTGGAGTTTAGTCCCAGCTCAGGGGTGACTCACTGTTGATATTGATGAACAGTGTGGTCTAAGGCTAGGAGGTTTGTGGAAGGTATGCACGTAGTTGGTGACATTATTACCAAGATAAGTGTCAATTGTGTGATAAATTTACATGTTACATTTTTATTTGCATGCTTATTTTTTTGGGTTTCTCCTATGCATGATTATAACTGTCTGTATGTTTATGGGTATTGATTGTATATGATGCATGTATATGTTTACTTTTATTTTAGTGTGAATCTGTGTATTTATAGATGTATTTGTATGTTCACATTTTATTTATAATGCTTCCCCAATATTTCTGTGTGTATGCATCTTAGTTGCATGCAGTTCAAAAATGTTATGTGGAATAACTCAGTTGGATACTGGGTATGTTAGAGTATGTTCCATAGAGAGAACAGTAAGAGTTCTCTGGTGTGGCCCGACATGGATGGTCGAGGATGTTATAGGATATATGTGGTGTTCTCTTGGGCCAACCATATATGTGGAAGCTCGATGTTGTTTATGAGTCTCGACCCCATAGTGTCATTGTTTCTTTGGGGGCTCATCTCTACAGAATACCAGTGGTAGTTCCAACTACTTTCCCACCTAAACAGTGTTGCAAGATAGTATTTCATACTACAAAATTCATCTTCTTCACAATTTGTTCAAAAGGGGAACAAAAGGATACTGCAACCACTACATCCTTGACCCAAGCATCTTCTATCCAACAGAAGCAGGTCGACAAGATTGCAGCAAAATGAAAAGATTCCTTCTTCTCGTAGTCATCTTAGATATCCTGACTGGTTGAACAGAGTCAACCCTGCCAACAATAGGTTCATGACAGACTTCCACAAACCAAGCAATGCAACGTCTCCAGTAAGACATGAAACTCACCAAGATTCAAATTAAGCAAACGCTTCCTTCTCTCCCACGAGAACTCAACGCAATGGAGACCATTGCTTCATAAGGAGGGATAATTGATCCAGGTGGATATTGGTGGTCACCCACCTTTTCCAACTGGCTGAAAACAATTTTCTGGCAAGTTTGGTAATTTACTATTTTTAGTAGTTTTTAACTTCCGGGGCCATTTTGAGGCCCTAAACGATGTTTTTTTGGGAAAATAGGTTTGCAATATGGAATTTCCTTTGATATTGCGCCTGAAATGAATCTCCATGATGATAAATTTCCAACGGGCTATCATACTCCTAAAATAGAGATCATATGAAAAAGTTACGACCTCGAGAAGTTGATTTACTAACTTACCCAAACGTGGCCCAGATGACTTTTGGCGCTTCATCTCCTAGGGTTGTTTTTTTGTATGTATAAGGTTTTTGACATTACTAATTATTGTAAAAAGGCCTTTAGAGCCTCATTGTAATCATCTTCTTTCAAATGCGAGTAGCTATCACATCTCTTCTCAGAGATAAGCTTCCACCATTCTAGCGAGTCTTTCACTCTGTATTTTTATAGTTTCTGTACATTTCTTTCATTAATAGAAATCATGTATTATTGTATCTCTGTGTTTATGGTTGCATATCTGATACATTAATGTTATATTATTGGACATCCATGATATCTATATGCATTTATTTATTATATCTCCTCTCTCATTTCATGCCGAAATTAATCTGGATCATTTGGTGCATCGACTATTATACGAAAGGTCATCTAGCGAACGAATGTCTGTGAATAAGGGGAACGGGACCTCCTCAAAGTCCGATGATAGCCCCACTAGGACTCGTAGGAGGATTTGTGCAAGTATCGATGAAATTACCATTCCATAACCCTACTCAATACCATGATTTCCCAGGAGGCCAAGCAACACCAACAACTAAGTATTGTGAAATTTGTTGAATCCATGGGCATTGGCCAAGACAGTGCCCTGTTATGCAGAAATAATCAATAGTGTCAAACACAATACACTATGAGTTCTGAAAATCAACCACGCATACTACCAATCAATGTAGAGCATTGGATGCACTAGCAGACATATTAGACCGAACAACATTCAGGGTGAATGAAAACCCTCAGGGACCAGGAAGAGGCCGAGGAGGTGGATTCAGAGGAGACTTCAAAGGAGGAAGAACTAGGGGAAGAGGTCCAAGTAGATGCTATAAATGTGATGAGAAAGCTCACTTAGCTAGAGACTGTCCTCATCCAAGGCATCCATTGTGTTCTCACTGTAGGACCAACGACCACGCAACTGAAGATTGCCTAGAGTTAATTGAAAAATGGGAGGATAGAGCATATCAAAGAAGAAATAACCTTATCAGTTCAAAAATTAAGAGGGTTTCTAAGGGACAATATCCCAACCTCAATATAGTTACTCAAGGAGGAGCAAAGACAGGATCTGATGTTGATACTCTACCTCAAGCTCAGAGAGAAACACGTAAAGAAGACATGTATGACCCTTTAAAACAAAAGATATTATTTAAAGATGCCATATAAATATTTCAGAATATTCCTAGCCCAGAGATGCAGGAGAATCCCACACAACCTATAGTTTATCCTAAAATGGCACAAGTCCCTACTTCACCCACTGCACTGAGAAACCCTGCAGTCATGTTGAGACAGCCTGAGAAACCTCAAAATGTAGTTGACCTTTGGTTCCAATTATTCTCTCACATTCTGGGGAATGCTCAATTAACAGAAAAGTTGCGCAATGTGCTATACATATTTTTAGGGAAAGAAGAACCCCTAGAGTCAAGAATAAGGGATAATATTCCTGAGAAGAGTACCTAGAGAGTACATCGAAGAAAAGTATGAACCAGAAACGAATTTAGACTAGTAGCCCAATTAGATGAATTTGAAATCAAGGACTTCATGTTAGATATAGGGTATGATGTGAGCATTCTACCCAAGAAGACCTGGGAAGCCTTAGGAAAATCTAGGATGACATATTCCCCAATTCAGTTGAGAATAAAAAACCAATATTGTATATTCCCCACAGAAAGACTGGAAAATGTGGAAATAGAAGTTGCGGGAGTAAAGACAATGGATGACTTTGAAGTCATTGATATCATTGGAGATAAGGACCCCTACCCTCCACTACTTGGCATCGATTGGGCCTATGAAAATTATGCAATAATTGACTTAAATAAAGACACTATGACCTTTGAGGCTGAGGGAATCAAGTTAGTTCAACCTCTGGATCCATATGTGGCACCTAGGTATATAAAACCAACAAACAAAACTATGGAGGGAGAAGACTTAAGATTAATAAATGGGACAAGAAATGATTATATAAATCCCACTGTTGATGAATCAATAAGTTCAAGAAGCATACAGTCAGCAGATGAAGATTCATAATTGGATTTTGACAGTTGGTAACAAGGTTCACACGAAAGATTCTCAAGAATATGTGCAACTGTCATAGCGACCAGATGGATTGGGACCAAAGTTAGAGAACACCCAGTATATGATGGCACCGCAAGTCTAGAGATTTTTCTGCACAACATGGAAGAAAATATAAGAGAAGACCAGAGAATCTTGGTACTAGATGTATATTTTTAGAACACCCCTTCCAGATGGTGGGCTAATCATAAACCCGTATTCAAAACTTGGGATGAAGTGAAGAAAGTTGTCAAGTAAAAGTTCCAGAATAAGGAGTAGCTGGAATCAGAGATGCAAACATATCTTCAAGTTGTACAACTGTTCAATGGAGAATTGGATCCTAGAATACATATTGAATAGTGTGTGACTCGATGGCAAGCTACAGGGATACCCTCTCACTTCTGGGTTCAGGTATTTCCCCACTCCCTAGGTCCAATCCTAAAATCTTGGTTTATACATGAGGAAACCAGAGGACAAACCAATGACTAACAACCACTAGCAGCTCAATTTTGCAAAGACTTCTCATTTATGAGTAAGTACCCTGAGCTCGAAGTAGTCCTGCAAAAGATTAAAAAAATTATTTTTACAGATAGTAGTAATCATGAATCAAACTTATTGGTATGTGCCAAACATAGCCAAGAAATCTAGACTAATATCTAATTGGTCTCAATAAAGAAACCTATATAATGCTACCAGATTAGCATAGATTCAGAAATCCTAGATGATTTAGGGGAATTGAGGAACCTAACCATCAAAGAGACAGAGGGGAGAAGAGAAATTAAAAACACCATACCCAGCCAGACTGATAGTTCCTACAACCACCCATTAAAATTGCGCAAAATCAATATAGGGACCACATGGAAACCAAAGATAGCTATGGTGGGAGACTACTGGGATGAGAAAACCAGTCAAGAAATACAGAGTTTGTTGCGGGAATATGAGGATTTTTTCCCAAAGACCTTTCCAGAGTTAAAGGGAATCAAAGGAGTTATGGGCGAAATGAAGATTGAATTGAAACCAGGATCCAATCTTGTTAGACATAGACCATACCATATTAACCCTAGAGTGAAAGAGAAGGCTAAGAAGGAGATAGATAATATGTTGGAAGCAGGTCTCACTTTTGTAGTAGAAGAAGTCGAGTGGGTTAGCCCGATAGTTATTCAAAGAAAGAAAGGCACAATGGATATTAGAGTCTGTGTAGACTATAGAAGTCTCAACTCTACTTGTGTCCATGACCCATTCCCAACACCCTTTACATATGAGGTGCTAGAACAGGTTGCAGGGAAGGAAGCTTACACTTACTCATTCATAGATATATTTTCAAGATACCACCAAGTCAAGATCGCTGAAGAGGACAAAAATAAAACCACTTTCATAACATAATGGGGATCTTTCGCATACAACGTGATGCCATTCGGCTTGAAGAATGCCCCTGCAGTTTTCTCAAGGATTGTGATAGTAGCTTTTAGAGAGTTTATTTACAAATTTATAGAAGTCTATATGGATGATTGGACAATATCTATCCTACTCAAGGAACATGTAGCCTTGTTGTGGCTAATGTTTGATAGATGCAGAGAGTTGTAAATCTCATTGAACCTTAGAAAGTGTATCTTTTTTATACCACATGGGAATTTGTTGGGCCATATAGTCTACCAAGAAGGAGTATTGGTAGACCCAACCAAAGTTGTGATCATTGTGAATATTCATCCACCTACGAGTGCTAAACATTTGCGCTCCACACTAGGACACATAGGTTATTATCGCAGGTTCATCTGAATATATGCCAACATTATGACACCTCTGGAAAACTTACTCAAAAAGGATGAACCATTCCAATGGAATACAACAATGTGATAAAGCATTTGAGACACTCAAGGAGAAACTCATCATAACACCAATTATGATATTCCCAAACTGGGAGAATGAATTTCACATCCATGTAGATTGCTCAAGAATTGAATTGGGAGCTATCTTAACGGAAACTAGCGATGGAGCTATGGATCACCCTATCTATTTTGTGATTCAGAAGTTGTCGCAAGTAGAGTGTAACTACACAAAAACAGAGGGGAGGGTCAAGCCATGATTTATGATTTGTAGAAATTTAGACATTATTTGTTAGGATCTCATTTCAAATTTTGTACTGATCATTCTACATTGAAATATCTAGTTAACAAACCTATATTGGAAGGGAGAATTTGTAGATGGTAGTTGTTGTTTCAGGAATTATCCTTTGAATTTATCATCAAGCTAGGAAAATGAAATGTAGGATGTGATCATCTGTCCAGGTTAGAGTCAGGGGAAAATGGCAGAGCAATAGATGATCAGCTTCCAGATAGAGACTTGTTCATGATTGAGGCTATACCAGAGTACTTGGAGGACATAGCAGTCTTCCTAAGTACAGGGGCCTGTCTAGAGACATATTCCGCAACCCAGAAACACCATGTTGGCCCTTGACCAAGTTTTGAGGAACACTTGGTCATATTTGATCATTTTTTGACTTCGACAGCCTATCAAAGATGGACCACCAGGTGAAGCATAGATCATGGGATCTTAGTCCACTTTTGGGCCCCTTTTATGGTTTTGGGTTAATGTAATGGGAAAGGGATGTTGGACCGTGGGTTTGCCCATGTTTAGGCCCACTTTTGTAATGTATAAATAGGAATCTAGGTGATGTAATTAGTGTGATTCTATTCTAAGTGCAAGTGATTGTAGGAGGATTTGTGCATGCTATGTGTTGAGACTTACAGAGCTTAGTGCAAGTGTTGTAAGTGCCGAGTGCACAGATCGTAAGAAGGCTCTGTGTTAGATCTACTCAAGGAAGGAAGATCTAGTGAGGTGTGCGCAAACCTCCTTTCCTAGGTGGAGTAGGATTTTGATAGCTCTGTGCTATAACCAAATTGACTGAAGCTAATAAAGAAGAAGAATTGGTGGACGTAGCCCCAGGGTGGGTTTGAACTACATAAATCTATGTGTTATGCTTTATGCTTTGATTCAATGTGTTTATATTTTCTTTTTCTAGGTGCTTTGATGTATCCACTTATGCTTTGTTCTTCTCAAATGTATATGGATATTAGATCTGATATATATGAGGATGCTTAGTGTTGGATCCAATCTATTTTACTATGTGCTGAAATACCATAGATCTAAGTGAATACCGTGATGCTCTATGCCACCTGCGAAGTATAATAAGGGTTGAATATTGATGATTGACCAATGCTAGGTGCTTTGTAGACAATA
Source organism: Picea glauca (assembly GCA_000966675.3). Classification (NCBI taxonomy): domain Eukaryota; kingdom Viridiplantae; phylum Streptophyta; class Pinopsida; order Pinales; family Pinaceae; genus Picea; species Picea glauca. Next base: position 174,516 of record JZKD02S1997662.1, on the reverse strand, counting down.
TAATCATAGATATGTGTCCAAGATAATGTTGCAAACACCTGAGTCTTGCAACCACCCCTGTCTCTACCTCGGGTGAGACTTCATATGCTTCGTAGGTGTTCCCAAAAGGGCCTGTAGTTAGGGTTTTGTTGGTGTGCCCTCAAGCGTTGAACCCTGGGCCTGCCCTTGTGCCAACAAATGGTTCAGTCTAGCTACACAGTATCCACTATGTCCCTGCCCGAAGGAACAATAAAAGAGGGAGATGAACCAGTTCAACTTTGCAAGATCACTGACAGGGTCAAAGTACGCCTGTGAAAAGCGTAGGAAGAAACAACACAGGCCACCCAGGCCTTAAAGCAAGCCTAGGAGGAAATCATCAAATAACATCGAACTGTGCAACAAGAGAATGAAACTCTCCAAGAAAAATTTGAAGAAGACAGAGCGAAGATCCAAAACGAGAAAGAGCAGCTACTCGCGAAGCAGATCGGGATTGAAGAAGCAGTCAACAAAGCATTTAGCTCTGTGACTGGCTTAGAGAAGAAGGAAGAAGAACCCATAGATCACCAAGTGATTAAACTTGCTAAAGTTATTCAGAAAATTCAACAATGGGTCATGGAATTAGAGCTTCATGCCATACCAAGTACCCCGCAAGAAGAGCGTGACCAACAAGAAATGACTACCCAAAGCACAGTAGAAAGGATTAAGGAACTCACTGAGGAATGCAAATAGTTAAGTAGCAGAATTGTGCAGATATATGAGAACCTAACCGAGAATCCAAAATTGCACAAATTGGAGTCATATCTCCAGGAGGCAAAGCATGAAATTGAAAATCTACAGATGTAGCTAAAGGCCCTATCACCTGTAGAGAGAATGAAGTGGTCTCACGATCAATGCACTGCCCAACAACAGATCCATACAATCCAGAGAAAGGTAATGGAAGTAACTCAACAACTTCAACCTATGTAGGATAAGGCATGTCAGCTATTTATAGAGATTGAGAGCTAAGGAACAGAGCTGGAGCAGGTCGTGAATTCAACACAACAACGCCTAGAAGGGACGGTGAATAACACACTCATCGAAGAGTTCGTCGAGCAAGAGGTCATGGCACAACAACAGGCCGAAGAAGCTCGAGCCAAGATCGAGGCATTCGAGACAGAACTAATCAGACCCGAGTGACTCTAGATGAGTCACATGTGAGTGTTGGGGGCATGTTGGCCCTTGACCAAGTTTTGAGGAACACTTGGTCGTATTTTACCATTTTTTAAATTCGACATCTTGTCAAAGATGGAGCACCAGGCAAAGTAGATATCATGGGATCTCAGTCCACTTTTGGGCCCCTTTTAGGGTTTTGGGTTAATGTAATGGGAAAGGGATGTTGGACCATGGGTTTACCCATGTTTAGGCCCAATTTTGTAATGTATAAATTGGAAGATAGGAAATGTAATTAATGTGGTGCTATGCTAAGTGCAAGTGATTGTAAGAGTCTTTGTGCATGCTATGTGTTAAGACTTGTAGAACTGAGTGCAAGTGTTCTAAGTGCTGAGTGAATAGATCGTAAGAAGGCTCTGTGCTAGATTTACTCAAGGAAGGAAGATATGGTGAGGTGCACGCAGACCTCCTTTCCTAGGCAGAGTAAGATTTTGATAGCTCTGTGCTATAACCAAATTGTTGAAGCTAATAAAGAACAAGAATTGGTGGACGTAGCCCCAGGGTGGGGTTGAACCACGTAAATCTGTGTGTTATGCTTTATGCTTTGATTCAATGTGTTTATCTTTTCTTTTGCTAGGTGCTTTGATGTATCCACTTATGCTCTATGCTTCTTAGATGTATATGACTGTAAGATATGATATATATGAGGATGCTTATTGTTTGATCTAATCTGTTTTACTATGTGTTGGAATACCATAGATCTAAGTGAACACTGCAATTCTCTATGCCACCTGCGAAGTATAATAAGGGTTGAATATTGATGATTAACCAATGCTAGGTGCTCTGTAGACAATATAATCATAGATATATGTCCCAACTAAGGTTGCAGACACCTGAGTCTTGCAACCACCCCTGCCTCTAACTCGGGTGAGACTTCTTCTGCTTCATAGGTGTTACCGAAAGGGCTGGTAGTTAGGGTTTTGTTGGTGTGCCCTCAAGCATTGAACCCTGGGTCTGCCCCTATGCCAACAAATGGTTCAGTATAGCTGCACAGACTCCATTGCGCCCCTGCCTGAAGGAACAACAAAAGAGGGAGATGAACCAATTCAACTCTGCAAGATTGATGACAGGGTCGAAGTACGCCTGTGAAAAGTGCAGGAAGAAATAGTGCAGGCCACCCAGGCCTTAAAGCAAGACCAGGAGGAAATCATCAAATAACGTCAAACTATGCAACAAGAGAAGGACACTCTCCAAGAAAATTTTGAAGAAGACAGAGCGAAGATCAAAAAAGAGAAAGAGAAGCTGCTCACGAAGTAGATTGGGATTGAAGAAGCAGTCAACAAAGCATTTCTCTCTATGATCGGCTTAGAGAAGAGGGAAGAAGAACCCATAGAGAATCAAGTGATTAAACTTGTTGAATTTATTCAACAAATTCAACAAAGGGTCATGGAATTAGAGATTCAGGCCATACCAAGTACCCCGCCAGAAGAGCACGACCAATGCGAAATGACTGCCTAGAGCACAGTAGAAAGGATTAAGGCACTCACTAAGGAATGCAAATAGTTAAGTAGTAGAAGTGCGCAAATATATGAGAACCTAACCAAAAATCCATAATTGCACAAATTGGAGTCACAACTCCAAGAGGTGAAGCATGAAACCAGAAAGCTACAAATGCAGCTAAAGGCCCTATCACCTGTAGAGAGAATGAAGCAGTCTCACGATCAATGCACCACCCAACAAAAGATCCATATGATCTAGAACAAGGTAATGGAAGTAACTCAACAACTTCAACGTATGCAGGATAATTCATGTCAGCTATTTACAGAGATTGAGAGATAAGGAACAGAGCTGGAGCAGGTCGTGAATTCATCACAACAACGCCTAGAAGGGATGGTGAATAACACACTCATTCAAGAGTTCACCGAGCAAGAGGTCATGGCACAACAACAGGTCGAATTAGCTTGAGCCAAGCTCGAGGCATTCGAGATAGAACTAATCAGACCTGAGTGACTATGGACAAGTCACGGGTGAGTGTTGGGGGCATGTTGGCCCTTGACCAAGTTTTGAGGAACACTTGGTCATATTTGACCATTTTTGGACTTCGATAGTCTTTCAAATATTGAGCGCCAGGAGAAGTATATATCATGGGATATTGATCCACTTTTGGGCCCCTTTTAGGGTTTTGGGTTAATGTAATGGGAAAGGGATATCGGCATGTGGGTTTACCCATGTTTAGGCCCACTTTTGTAATGTATAAATAGGAATCTAGGCAATGTAAGTAGTGTGTTGCTATGTTAAGTGAAAGTGATTTTAAGAGGCTTTGTGCATGCTATGTGTTAAGACTTTCAGAGTTGAGTGTTGGTGCAATTATATGCATAATATATTACCAAACATAAATTATCAACCGAGATTCGTAATCACTAGAGTTGATGCACTATATGTGATGATAACAGATAGGTTCCTATGTCTGTTTAGTATATCTTAGATAAGAAAACCATTTAGAAATCAAAACACTTTTAAAAATAAAAAAATTTACACAATTCGAAAGCTGGAAAGAAAAACTCATAACAAGAAAAAGCTCTTTCTCAAGTGATGGACATGTTCATTGATGGCTCATGAAAAGAAAAGATGAACTTTGATTCTATCTCCTGGAGAAACTAAACTAACAAGTGGGATGCTCCATTAAAGCTTATGTATGGTGAAATATGGATATCCAACTGTTCCTACATTACTGTTAGGACCACACAATGTACCTTTTTGCCTATACTTTTTGCCACCATTATACTCTTGATCACCTACATTTAGACTCATACTATCACTTTATCTGATCATCTCAAAGGTATACAACGTCCCTTCTCATTACTATATGTTTAATCTGTTTTGCATAATATTTTACATCATTCTCGTACTTAATCATTGATTAGAAATGCATAAGTGTCCAAAGCTGCAGATTTGCATTCAAGGCCTATTGCTGAAACACAGAACTGTCCAAGGCCGTCATTGCTGAAACACATAACTGATGCTAAAACACGGAGCTTCTACACAGTCCGAGGCCGCAGATGCTGAAACACGGAGCTGCTATACAGTCTGAGGACGCAAGATGCTGAAACACAGAGATAGTACACAGCCCAGAGTTGCGGATGTTGAAACACAGAGAAACCGCCAGAACCGATGATGCTGAAACACAAGGAAGTTGCCATAGTCATTGGTCAACACAGTCAGAGTGCAATTCACGTGGTTGAAACAACCCGCTAATTTCGATGCTGAAACAACATCAGCAACGATGAAGAAGAAGTTGTTACACCAGCCGTAACAACAATATCTCGTTCAGTTCCTATAATAGCATTCTGTTGCGTGAGACTAGGACATCCTATGCTGATTTAGAAAGAAGATCCAACTTAGGATAGGATTCAGATATGTATTGTAATGATTGTATCAAACGGATTTCCTCTTTAAATCAGAGGAAATCACCATTCGAGGTATCGAAGTTTTGATGTATTGAAGCAACTCCAGAGAAGCGGGACATATTCTATTCTTTCAATTTGTAATGTGATATTTCGACAGATGAATATAAGACTGCTTTGAGTATCCTTCTCTAG
>JZKD02S1997662.1:127147-147426 GCA_000966675.3 Picea glauca | reverse complement strand
AATGTAATTTGCTAGCACATCTAAAATGGTATTAAGTTCTCTTGGTATGTGCCGATATTCAATAAAATTAAACATTCATTCAAGATGATGCACTCATAGATGGAGACGTAGCAGGATAGGGTTTTGAATAGCATAGATACGATTGAGTTGATATACCACGAGTTGAGAGTCCAGATGAAAAATTATGCGGGAAATGCCTAGGGAGGATGATTTGGTTAAAATTCCAATGACAACATGATATTCTGCCATGTTATTAGTTGTCGATCCTAAGAAAATACCTCATGAACTAACCAACTCATCAGAGTGGTAAACAAACCAAGATACGGAGGCAACGTTTTGGGTGTGTCGATTAGAGCCATCTGCAAACTCGACAAATATAGGAAAGGAAGATGTCATATGTGCATGAAAAACACATGACATAGTATAAGTGGCCAAGGAAAAAAACTCGAGCACGCAAGAGAAAAGACACACCAAAAAAAAAAAAAAATACAATAGTGTACAAAGCACGTACACTAGATGTCCTAGTCATAGTACTTTTTCAGGTAAAGCCCATTCTGAGGCTCGCCCAAGGAAACTCCATCGTAATCAACTAGTTCGTAGGCACCTCTATGTAGAACATGTTTCACGATGTAGGGACCGTGCCATAGAGGTTCTAACTTCCATGTCCCTAACTTATCATGACCCTGGTCATATACGAGGACTAAGTCTCCTTCTGCAAAAGTGCGAGGATGGACATATTTATCGTATTGATGTTTGATTCACTTTTGATACGTCTCATTAATGAGAGCAGCATCACAATGTGTTTTGTCCAGTCTAATCAAGTGTAGGAAACATTCCTCTTCAGCAAAAGTGTGGGGCAGGAGTTCTACTTTAAGTTTTAGTGAAGGAATTTTGCACTCGATTGGTAAGACAACCTCATTGCCATATACTAACTAGAAGGGAGTGAATCAAGTAGCAGTTTTTACTCAGGTCCGATAAGCCCAGAGAGTGGAAAAAAGTTGTAAATTCCAAGATGTCTTGTTTACCCCTACCATACGTTGGATCATCGTTTTGAGGACCTTGTTGATAGCTTCAAGTTTTCCATTAGCTTGAGGGTATTAGGGAGATGAGTTTTCATGGTGAAAACCCAACTTGGTATGCAACTCATTCATCATCTGGTTTTGAAAATAGGAACCATGATCAGTGACAATGGCTTGTGGGACACCAAAGTGAGTGATGATATGATTAAAAAAGAAAAGGGCTATAGTACGACCATCGTTCAGAAAGGTAAGCATAGCCTCAACCCATTTTGTAAAATAATTGACGACGACGATTATATAACTGTACCCCTCGGCTGAGGTAGGCTTACATTACATGAAATCAATGCCCCATTTTGCAAAGGGGCCGATGGAAATAACAGGATGTAGTGGAGCAGGGTGGGTGCATGCCTTGTTTTGAAAAACATGGCAGGGTGGGCACTTTTTGATGACCTCTATACAATCCTTGAAGATGGAGGGCCAAAAGTATCTGGCACATAAAATTTTCTGGGCAATAGACATCCCAGAAAGGTGACTTTCATAGGCTCCAAGGTAATAGTCATTGAGGACGCGTTCAGCCTCTTCATAAGTGAGACATCATCGCAGGATGGTATTAATGCCACGATGATATAAAGAGTCACCGATAATAAGATAACGAAAAGAGTGGTGGAAAATATGGTGGAGTTCTTCGCGAGAGATATCTGGCTAAAAACGTTGTGTCTGGAGATAGAGAATGATGTCTCCATACCAGGGATCAAAAATGATAATGAGGAATAAAGATTCGTCAGGAAGATAATCTCTAGGCTTAGTTTCTTCATCAGCACGAGAAAAATCACAAATGATTTCTGCGAACACTAGGGACTTTTTAGATTTGGATTTGGAAAATTCAAGATCGAATTCTTGAAGGATGATGATCCATTTGGATTATTTTCCCCCAAGCACCTAATGTGTCAGGATGTGATACATTGGGTTTGAATCTGCGATAACCGTGGTGGTTCATAACAGAATGTAGTGACAAAATCTCTGGACAATAATGACGGTTGCTAGAGACAACTTCTCAACATGTGAGTAACAAAGTTCAGGTCTAGATAGACTTTTACTCATGTAATAAATCACATATTTTTCACTAGAAGAGTCCTCTTGAACTAACACCATGGCGATAGTGGAAGCAGAGGCCGCAAAGTAAAGGCTATAATCCTTTGTATAGTTCGGAGGATGTAACAAAGAAGTGTTAGTCAGTGCGTGCTTGAGAGCATTGAATGATCATTGAGAAGTGTCATCCTAGATGAAAGGGGCATCTTTCCTCAACAAGGGCATGAATCCCTTAGTGAGCTCAATGTAGTTATAAATAAATCGACAAAGAAAATTTTCTTTCCCCTGCAAACTTTGGAGTTGTCGTAGGTTGGTAGGTGGGGGTAAAGCTATAATAGCTCAAATTTTTAAGGGATCCACCTGAATCCCATCCTTGGAGACAATAAAACCTAGAATCCGACTGGATTCAACAGCGAAAATAAACTTATGTGGGTTCAGATGAATGCGGTAGAACTGACATCGAAGAAAGATAGCCCGTAGATGATCGAGATGGTCAGATCGACTATATGAGTGGGAGGGTAAGTCATCGAGGTAAGGTTTTGCAATATGTTTGATATCATGGAAAGCATAGGACATGGCTCACCGGAACGTAGCCCCAACATTTTTAAGGCCAAATGGTAGCTTCCAATATGAAAAAGTTCCCCATGGGCAGATGAAGGTTGTCTTATGTTGATCATCCAGTAAGATGTCAATCTAGTTATACCCTAAGAAACCATCCATAAAAAAGAAAATTACGCTACCGGCGCAATTATCAATAATCTGGTCAATAAAGGGTGTTGGGTAGTTTTCTTTTGGACAAGCCTTGTTAAGATCCGTATAATCAAAATAGACGTGAATGGTCCCTTGTTTATTAGTAACTGGAACGATATTGGAAACCCATTCTGTCAAGGGGATAGGATAAATGAAGATAGATTTCAATAACTTTTCAACCTCTGCCTTAATAGCCACAGTCTTTTTAGGGTGGACTGGGCGGATTTTTTGTCGAAGAGGTTTGACACCGGGGTAGGTTTTAATCTCATGCATAATGATCGACGGATCGATCCCAAGAATCTCTTCGTATCTCTAGGCGAAGACATCATGAAATTATTTAAATAAAGCATTATAAGGGACCACTTCCTCGGGTGATCAATTAGCTCCGAGGTTAATGTTTTCCATGACACCTTCCTTGATCAAAATATCAATAATGATTGTAGATGATATGTTGCTCAAATTCCCCTCAGAAAGAGTATCTTGTGTGAGGATGGGAGATTACGGAAAATTGACAACATCAAGAGGGAAGACAAAGTGTATGTCTTCTTGAATTTCTTCGAGAGGTGGAAGAAAAGAGGATCGATGATGGCTATCATCCCAAGGTACATCGTCGAGGCTAATCATTTCCATTATGGATTCATCGAAAGGAAATATTTGAGAAATGTATTCAATTGTAGACGATAAGGAATTTAACCATGATAGTATCGAATAAGTGTCGGGTGCCAAGAGATTTTGGTCATCCAAAGAGGGAGAGGCAGATTGGATGGCAATGTCTAAGGTTTTGGTTGGACTAAGTGGCATGGTGTCACCTAGTGCATCAAATTCCAATGAACTGGGTACAATCCAAGGGTCAGATGATTCCAAGGATTGATAAACCGTAGTCAAAATCAGATTGATCGTGGCAATATGTTGTGCAGTGGGTGGAAGTGGTGTAGGGAAGGTACCCATGAGGATAGAATGTTTCAACAAGCCAAGACCAATGTTTTCATACGTGATTTTGTGATCCCCAATAATGGAATATTGTTGGTAGTAGGAGCGCGAGCGTCAGGTGTGCAGAAATCTAGCTGATCGATGGTGACAATTTTGCCTTGATGAGGAAATTGCACACATCGAAAAATTGACAAAGCGACAATGATCATAGAATAGAACCAACTTCATCCGAGAAACAAATTGTAATTGAGGGGAGCATCGACCACATCAATGTCAACAAAGATGGTTTTTCCAACTAATTGGATGGACAAGGACTGCAAGAGTCCGTGCGGATGAAAACCTCGCCCATCAAACGCACGTAACATTGTTGGGGATTTATTAAGTGTGGGTGATTTCAAGCTTTTCCAACAGGATAGAGACATGACACAAGTGGAGGCTCCCTCATCCAGAATAGTTAGGTGGATTTGTTGATTGTGAAAAACAACATCAACTTGGAAATCAATTTGGTGAGAGAGTCGAGATGTAAAATTATCCAAGTTAAACATGATATTGTTAGATGAATTGGGATCAAAAGCACCAATTGTGGCCAAGAGTGTTCTATGTTGACTGGGACAGTGTTGTAGAACTTCTAATGCAGACATAGCACATAGTGTCTGAGCCAGATATTCAACAATGTTGTAGTGTTGGGCGGCACGTAAGCTAGGATTAAAGGTAGACTTGCGGATAGTTCTCTTAGGAGGGCGTAAGATAGAGTCAAATGTAGGTTTCTCAATATTAAGTGGTCCAGATGGAGGATTAACTGATGTTGGGCTAACAGAGGATGATGATGGATCCGGTAAAGTACCGGTACCATTAGTGTCTTTTTCTTTGTCAGGGTTACCTGGTGTGTCGTATGTCTTAGAGAGAGTGTTCAAATTAATCCCATTAAACATATAAATATGTGCACTCATTGAGGCCTCATCATGAGGATGGATAGAACTTCCCCCATGAGAGGGGGTTTGAGAAACCATGGATTGTTGCTGTGGAAAAGGCTGAGTAAGCACGATAGGTTGGGAATTTCCTTTAAAGAGTTTGGTCACTTCATCCCAATGTGGACAGTCTCGAGTGTAGTGATCGTCACCATAGATAAGACATGGGAACTTCAGTTTCCACCGTGGTTTCTTTTCGTTAGCAGCTGGTGGGTTTTGAGCTTTCGATTGTTCATTATTATTAGTCTTTTTGTTTTTTTTCTTTGTCTTTTTCTTACCTCTCATATGTTGCGAGGAGGTAGACTGAACTACATTTACCTTAGAGACTTGGGTATGAGAAGAGGTAGAGGGTGTGTTCGAACTAGGAGTAGACATGTAAGTAGATTGAGGTGTAGCTCCAGTCGACTGGGATGTAGATTGAGCTTTGACGAAACCAATAATTCCATCTGCATGAGATGAGGATGGCGACTTAGATGGTTCGGTATTAGCTCGAGCAACATTTGGAAGTAAATGATACAAAGTACCAGATTGTGAATAAACCAAATCTAAGTACTGAGCTCGAGCAATGGTTTCTTCCTCGGTGACCACGCCACCCATAGCGACATCGCGAGCGATTGGGGGTAAAAGTGATTTAGTAAACCATTCCGCCAATAATATGTTAGGAATAATTACCTTGATCATCCTTCATCGTCGTCTCAACTCATGAATATGGTCAGAGATATGCATGGATTCAATTTGACGAAGGGAGGTCAAGAGTTCAGTACCCATCTTGTAGTGAATAGGTAGTTGAAAGTGCGTGAGGAAAGACATGGCAAGGGAATTGAAATCATGAAAAGAAGCATGTGGTAGTTTGATATACCACTTTGTTGCCAAGTCTGTAAGTGTTCGCTGGAAAAGATGCAAACATACAGAATCATCCATGAGGGAGTTTGATGAACACCACAAATGGAAAGTCATCACATGGTTATTTGGATCTTCTCCAAATTTTTCGTCAAATTTCAAAATATCATAAGGAAGTTTAGCTGGAATAACTAGCCAAACCGGTGAATGAAAAATATGATCATTAGTTAACCGAGACAAGTCTAAGAGATCTAGAGTTGCAAGGAAAGGTAGTTATTGGTTAATTTACGGATAATAATGGTGTGGCATAGGAACACCAGTAGGAACATAAACTAGGTTAGGTGGATAGTTGTAACCAGTAGGTTCTCCTACATATGGTTGTTGCTGGCCAGGATAAGCAGGATTTGATGAAGGATGAGAAACATTTGGATAACCCGGTGCGTTCTGAGCATTATAAGCCAGGTGATTTGCTTTCCCATAAGGAGGATAAGAATTTTTCCCTTGAGGATGGCAGGGAGTAGATCCCAAAGGTGGATACACATTAGACCCATGAGGAGGATAAGGTTGTTGTCCCTGAGGACTCTAGGTGGTGTTTGGGATGTCGCCTGGATAAGGTTGTCCATAAGATGTTCCAGAAGGAACAGGATTTGATACTCCTCCTTGTGGGTTATTATATGAGTGCCCCCCAACGTGAGGTTGGGTAAAAGTACCTCCTGAAGATACTCCCCAAGATTGGGAAGGGTTTCCATCAAACTAAGGTTGCCCCCTACCAGTGGTGGATTAACGACCAGGGTATGAATGACAAAGGGAGTTTTCCCTCTAGAAGGAGCATGAAAAGGGTATTGTCCCCTGGGAGGGGTAGGCCCACCATAGAATGGTGGTCCTCCAGGAAGGAAAGGTTCGTTATATGGTGGTTTCCCTCTAGTCAATTGTATTTGGCTGGAAAAGGTCTGCATTCTCTGGTGCAAAGATGTCCCAGGAAGATCGTGCGGAACATGTGGAGCTGTAGAGTAAAAATTTGTAAAATTGCGGGTAGGGATCGAAGTGCCTTGGGAATGAACAGAGGTGATGATTCCATCATTAGGATAGACTTGTGCTGGTGCAATAGTAGGGTTAATGACATGATCGATGGGGTGATTGATAGTTTGACCGGATGGTCTGTTTCACCAGGAGGGTCATGAGGATGAAAGGGTTGTTGAATAGATACAAAATGCTCATAAAGATTGTGTCATTATGAATTCCTCCATACATAATGAGTAGGTGTAGGATTCATATCTACTATAGTGGTAGGATGAACAACAGTCTTATACTCATCACCAAATATTGGTTTTGTGGATCCCATATATGTTTCGGTAAAAACTCTCTTCGGTAATCATGGGACCTCTTCATCTATGATGTTCCCAAGGGAGTCTAAATGAAGAAAAAGTGGTTCGATAGGGGTTACTGACATAGATGTAGTGTGAGGAAGGGGATTCTCAACCGAAACCAAAGCACCTTCATGATTATCTAACTGAGGAGTAACAACACTCCCAGCGTCAGATTGATTTTCTACCTCTCCATGGTAGTTGTCTTCTGGAGGGTTAGGAAGTAAGGGTCGGTAGCCTTCCGGAGCGAGTCCTTGCATCCTACGCAATCGACGAAGACCTTTATCGTCTACAGGATCAATATTGGAGAATAACAGTACACGTTGAAAATCTAGGGCCAACTAACAAAAAGAAACAACATACGCTAATAAAATCTAGGAATCAAAACCAAGCAAACACGACTTCTCTCGATGATCACACTAGTTGGTGATGAAATCCAACGTCATGTGACCAAGTCAAGAAGGGGCTAGGATATGGTGGAACAATTACAATGACAACCTACTTAATGGACTTTCACCTTGGTGCAAGCTTCCATGCAGTAATTGTGGATTTACCCTCCAAGGAGCCCAAGTGAGTTTGACCAATGTTTGTTCCCAGTACGGTGAGACTTCCCTTCACTATTACCTCATGTAAGTACCTAAGGATTATGACAACTAAGGACAACAACTCATAGTCATCCCCTGGGTGAGTACAGTCGATAGTCCGATCTGAATGTATGGGCAGGATAACAAGTCTGAAATCAACTCGAGAGGCTCCCACACATAATCATGGGTATACCCTCAAGTGACCCCCAATATACGATCCAATCACTATAAATAGTTAAACCACAAAGGGATAATCTCCGTAATTCACCCGAATGTGACCTCGTGTGTAACCCCTGTGTGAGAGGGGGATCCCAGAAAGCCTATACGACAATTGGATTTGACTCTCCCTATCTCAGGATGCTAATGTTTGTTTTGAAAACTTTGGAGAGTTCTACTCATAGCCTAATCCGAAGTGCTAATCCTAGTCTAATGTTGGTGGAAGATCCTAAAAAAAAATGTTCTAGATAATTTTTAATTAGCGTTGATTTTATGGTTGTTCTTTAGTCAAAGGGTGCATGATAATGAAACTGATGGTATGATGAGTCAAATATCCAAAAATGCACAATAATATGATAAGAAATCTTGTCTTTCGATGAATGGTTATTTAAGGGAAAGAGAGAAAGTTGTTTTCACTATCAAACACTAAGATGCAATGTCCTTATACAAGTGTTTCTCAATGAAATCCAATGCAATGCTAAAAATTTCAAAAATGCCTTCTAACATCCAAACCAATCACTAAAATATGTCCTTTTTCTTATATGTGAGTGATAATCAGATGTAAAGCTTCTAAATTCCAATCAAACTTTAGGATTAAACAGTCAGAAGCAAACCTCACACAAAACAAAAACACACTCTCATTGTGAAATAGACAAGAAGGAAAAAGATAACCAAATTGCAAACAAGAACCAAAAACCTCAAACAAAAGAGAAATGATGGAAATTTGACCTCAAAGATCAAATGAAAAGTTCACAGACCTTTGGATTTCCTCACAAAAGTTTTCACTCAATCTGATAAAGGAGAAGAAAAAAAACAAGTTAACTCTAGGTCAACAAAGACAAAGAGTGGTTTCAAGGAAAGGAAAGAAGATGTCAAAATCCCAAACAAAAGAGGATGAATTCTTAGAAAGAATGGTGTTCGAAAGCCAATATCAAGATGAACTAAGAGTATGGGACCCTGAGCAAATGCCAAAACCCAAAAATAGCTTTAGAAAATGAAAATTTTGGAGAATTTCTTACAAACAATGGGGTAGCGCTCTAGTATAAGGAGCACCAGAGTGTTTGAGCACTCTGTGTAAGGCTATAGGGGAGTTCTAGTGCTTTGAAAACAACAAGGGGGGAGCTCTCTGCTCCAAAAACTCAGAAAAGTGTCCAAAAACTCAAAAAATGAAGGAAATTCAGTCAATCAGGGTGATCCTGATGACATAATGAGGCAATAAAACCAATCTAAGAATTAACATGACAATATGGAGAAGATCAAATTAGTGGGAAATGGGCCAAATCAAGATCTGGGAAAGGAAAAAAAAATCAGAGCTCATCCCCAGTGGAGTCGCTAATTTCTGTTGTAAGTGAATCCCCCTGTGGACAAGTGGATTCCCTCTTGGTCTCTAAACTCCTAAGGCCAAGACAGAAAGTGATTAACATGGAAACTTACTTTATTTTAGATATAATCAAGCTAATGAATGAAAAAGAAGGAGAAATATATGTACCTTATGAACGATGCTTTTCCTTACAAAGTCTAGGTTGACCTTCGATCTTGAGCTCCCTGATAGATCCTGTAAGGAAAACAAAGATACAATGGACTTCCTACTCTACTGAGATTAGCTCAATCATAGATCCATCTACCACAGACAAACTCATATGGAACAAGAACATGTTTGAAAGAAAAAGGCCAAGCATTGATCATTAATGAGAACAAGTAAAAGTACTTACAATCCTTTGGATGAAGGTGCAATAGCTTTCTCCAGTTCTTCTTGTCCAACCCCTTTGCTCAATCAATCTCCACTGATTGTTTTGATGATATCTCACTCATGAGATCATAAGTTTGATGTAATTCTAAATTGTCATTGTGCCTTTCACCATGAGAAGGCCTCCTTATATAACCTTGTAGAGGTCCAACCACTTGACAGATATTTGGGATGAGTTGAGGATTCCTCTCCTTCAATTGAGGATCTCCCCTAAGATCATGCCTTGACCATCTATTCAAATCCAACTACCTTCAAGATTTGAGGGATTATTCCCTAAATTGCCTCAACAAACCTAGAATTTTCTGAAAAGAGGGTAGCGCTCCCCCAAAGGGGTGTACAGAGGGCTCCAACACTCCCCAAAGAGGCTTAGGGTGTGCCAACACTTCCTAACAGTGGGTAGGGGTGCGCTCCTCTCCAAAATTCAATTTTTTAATGACTTTATCAATGAAAAAGGACTTGTACTTCTTGTCAAGTGATTTTTCTTCTTCCAAACCACCTTTGAGGTGTCTTAAGTGTATTCATGATGTCGTTAGAGGCACGACATATGCAAGATGGTAGTATGATTTTTTTGACACTTGCAACACTTATAGTGAATATGTGACACTTGCGGACAAGATGCGACACTTACAACACTCATAGCAATGACACTTGCGACATTATCGAAGTGAGTAATTTTGAGGTGTAACAATCTTGGATAAGATATGACAACCAAATCTCCATGATCTTCTCCTTGGAATAGGCTTGAATTATCTCCTCAAATCTTGAAATGGTGGAGGAAGTATTCGAGAAGTCTTTTTGAATTAATCCTTCACATATTCCTACACATGATAAAGCTCACACATTTTTGAGATATATATGAAAACATGTCAATTTTCTAATATTTAATCACAAATTCTCTTTTAATACTAAAATAAATGATTTGGAAAATAATAAGGTTTAACACATATTTAATTATGAAAATGGTATCATGAAAGGTTAATGGGGCGATGAAATGTGAAGAATTATGAAGGGAAAGGTGGATGGAAATACGACATTTCTGAGTCCCAACACTAAGTGCAAGTGTTGTAAGTGCTGAGTGCATAGATCGTAAGAAGGCTTTGTGCTAGATCTACTCGAGGAAGGAAGATCTGGTGAGGTGCGTGCAAACCTCATGTCCTAGGTGGAGTAGTATTTTGATAGCTCCGTGTTGTAACCAAATTGAATGAAGCTAATAAGGAAGAAGAATTGGTGGATGTATCCCCATAGTGGGGGTGAACCACGTAAATATGTGTGTTATGCTTTGTTCTTTGATTCAATGTGTTTATCTTTTCTTTTGATAGGTTCTTTGATGTATCCACTTATGCTCTATTCTTCTAATATGTATATGAATGTTAGAATATGTATATGACTATTAGATCTGATATATATGAGGATGATTAGTGTTGGATCTGATCTGTTTTACTATGTGCTGAAATACCATAGATATAAGTGAACACGACGATGCTCTGTGCCACATGCGAAGTATAATGAGGGTTGAATATTGATGATTGACCAATGCTAGGTGCTTTGTAGACAATATAATCATAGATATGTGTCCCAGCTAAGGTTGCAGACACCTGAGTATTGCAACCACCCCTGCCTCTACCTCGGGTGAGACTTCATCTTCTTCGCAGGTGTTGCTGAAAGGGATGGTAGTTAGGGTTTTGTTGGTGTTCTCTTGAGTTTTTAACCCTAGGTATGCCCCTATTCCAACATGCCATATGGTTTTTAGAGCAACAGATTACCAGTTGATTGTCATACAATTGTATAAACTAGGACTAGACATCAGCCTCAGACGATGTGTCCTAGATCATGAAAGACAGGCCATACTCTGTGAATTCCATTGTTGAGTTGTAGGAGGCCATGTAGGAGGAAAGGCTATTGCACAGAAAGTGCTCCAGGAAGGAATTTGGTGGGAAACTCTCTTCAAGGATGAAAAACTATATGCTAGATCGTGTGATGTTTGTCATCGGGTGGGTAAGTCATCATGCCGAGATGAGCTACCACTACAACCAGTTAGATCTCTACAAGAATTTAATAAATGGGCAGTTGACTTCATTGGACCAATCAACCCTATTGCCAAGCATTCAAAGGTGAGGTACATCATTACCTCAACTGACTAACTTACCCATTGGGCAGAAGCAACAACTGTACATGATTGTTCAACAAATACTGATGCCGAGTTCATTTTCGAGAATATCATTACTTGGTTCAGATGTCCCAATATCCTAACCAACTATTAGGGAGATCATTTCATTAGAATCACTATAGCAGCACTTACAACAGAATTTCTGATTCAACATCACAAGAGAATTTCATACCACCCATAGGCTAATGGAACTGTCGAAGCCTTCAACAAAATTCTAGAAAGGGGATTAACAAATGTCTGTTGAGCACACTGTGAGGACTAGGATGATAAAGTTCCTACTATACTGTGGGCTTAGAGAAAAAACACAAAGAAAATTCACAGGTACACACCATTCCAGTTAGTTTACGGGAGAGAAGCAGTGGTTCCTGTAGAATTTATCACTCCAAGTCTATATATTTCACAAGTCACATGTATGATGGAGGAGGAATTAGTAGCACAGAGACTTATGGAGTTACAAAAACTCGAGGAGACTAGAGTTATATCAAACTTCCATTATTCAGTTGAAAAAGTAAGACAAAAATCTTGGCATTATAGGCACATTAAGACAAAGGTATTCACACAAGGAGACAATGTAATACTCTATGATAGTTGGTACCAGAAGCACCCTGTAAAGATGCACATACACTAGTTGGGACCATTCATAATTGTAGATATCCGACCCTCAGGAGTAGTCATACTCACACAACTGGATGGTGTGTTATGACCAGTATGGGTGAATGGCGCTCGCTTGAAGCCCTACCTATCTCAAAAATAAGAAAGAGGGATTATCTCTCTAGTATGAAGGAGCTTGTACATTAATAGATTTGAGTTTTTTTTAATTTCTGTAAATTTTGCTAAATAAAGTCATTGTGCACAGTGTTGCGCCACAACACACATTTCATTTTTGGTTTAAAGTGTTGTTTGATACATAACTGACGACTCAATAGTGCACGATCTGAAGCATAAGAGAATCCATTAATGAAAGTCATTAATATGACGGGGACAACCTTTTTGGTTGGAGGGAGGATGAATCTGAATACGATATGAATCCATATGCCACACAAACCTATTCTAGTCACAACCTTTATTGCCATTTTGGTACCATGTCTGAGGTCAGTTAAGCCATAAATCCACATTATGCAAAGATACCCTCGGAGTTCATGTCGGGATACCCACTCATTAAATAGAAAGGTAAATTGACCACATCCCTATTCCACTCACACAAGTAAGTAAATGCTAGAATCGCCAAATGGGATTTACCCTGTTAAATCGTCCCATCGGAAAACGCAGATCCAGTCATGTCCATATGGTCATGATCACCAACAATTATTTCTAAAACTTGGTCATTGAGCCAAGTATAGGGCCCTGAGAACTCGCTCGAGAATGTATCGTTTCCCAAAGAACATAGCCATTTTCAAATTCAGTAGAGTGAACCATCCTGTACCATTGTGAAAAACACAGTCATAACCCCAGTCCTTAGCTGCCAAAGAAATGTGAATGCCAAGAGCCACAAAAAGATGAAGTGCCATGTATAAAGAAGTAGTACTAGATGAGCCCTACGACCCAAGATTTGATATCATAGGCAATCTCAAAGGGAAGGTAGAGGATGTTAAGCTCCTCAATCTTGACCTCATAGATTCAGTCTTGTTTCCTCAGATGCACATAGATTTTTTTTGGGAGATGGATCCATATGGATTAGGAGGCATGCAATTTGTGCCAAAATTAGACTTCATCAACTTATTCAATTCAACCATCATGAACTTGAGAGACCTACCAGTCTTCGGTACCATTGGTGAGGTTTCACGATGCACAAAATTTCTAATAAGCAAAGTGCATGAAAAAATTCTATGGTTGGATAAGCGGTATGAAATCCATGTCAAAGACATCCAACATCTTACTGGACTATCCTCCCAAGGAGAGGATGTATCGAAAGGATTTGAACGTCCTGGTAAGCATGACAAAACGAAGGGTGAGATCACCTTGTATGAGAAATTCAACATAAAGAGGGGGGGATACACAGTAGTAATGTAGCCCATCCTACCTGAGACAGTCTTGAATGGTTGTTACATCATAGCCAACAAGGTTATGTGATCATACTACAAAGGTGAATGCACTCTGGATGCACTATTAGTAGCAGAGTTTTGTGCTAATGGAGCCATGTTCAATTGGTGTAGTTACCTGGTAGAGGAACTCCTAGTAGCATGCAAGGAAGCGCAGGAGAAGGGAGGAACCATCACTTATAGATATCTACTCATGGAATTTGCTATGTTTAAATGTAATCCACCTATAGGAAGACAACCAATGATACCAGACAAAGGGTGCATGGTGAATATGTTTGAGCCATGGAAGTCCAGGCCAGATTCAAAGAATACATCCTTCAACACCACAACATTTGATAAGTGGTACAATGGGTTGATAGATGCAACAAAGAGGTTGTGTATCCCACAGGAGCTCCTCAACTGAAATATGAGAAATATTTCCTTCAGCATGAACCAACACCATAAATTTGTCTGGCCGAGACATGTTAGTGGGGAAGATTTCCACACAAGGATGCTACCATTCTATCTAGATGAGGAGGCCTTTGACAGGGAATTCATGTCATTTCCAGGAGTCAAATGTAACCTGCACAAGACAAGAATGCATTATATCCTATATGCAGATTTGCTGAAGAGGAAAGACAAGGATGGAGGAGCCGGACCAAGATCAGGTCTAGAGCCACATAAACCAGACACTCTAGTGAAATCAGACTCTAAGGAGGAAGAAGAGATGCATCATTTAGAGTGGAATAAAAGACTGCACCTTTGTCAGCTACTAGTTGATTCCATGTTGTCAGGTGCATATGTTAACCAGATTCTGGGCACTATGTTCACCACTGAACCATTGGTGAAGAGGCTCAAAACTGGGGTCTCGCCAAACAAACCCATGAACCCACAACCCCTTGCATCAACCCCTCCCTAGACCTGCTCGTCGACCAAAGCTAGTACTTTCATCCACATTCATGATGACTCGGTACCTGAAACATTCCCGTCCACATACATCAATGAGAACCCCCCATCACCACCACCTCAATCACCAAACCCCATATCACAACCCTAGAGCTGATGCATCTCGATCAACTAGAGATAGTGGAGAAAGAACTCCCAGAAAGATCCCAAGTGTCACTCAAGCCAAGATAAAAAATTTCTGGTTCAGACCCCAAAGCACCAAAGAAAAGCATGAAGTTGAATGGTCTGAATCCAGACATCTAGGAACAACAACTTGAGTTTTTAGTGCAAGGAAAAGATGCCCAAACTGAAGAGGAGCTACACGCACAAAGAAAACAACAAATCCCCCCTTTGGCTAAGGGTGAGGCGGCACAATAACCCATAATGTAGGAAGTAGAAGTACCAAAAGAGAAGGAGCTACTAGAGCCTTAGAAAGAGCCATAATCAAAACACAAGAAGAGCGCAACATCCGCACATGAACAAATGGAGCAGGTTCTCCAGGACCCTTAGCAATGCACATAATTGATGCAACTTTGCATAGCCAGAACAAAGGTTATGACTCTTTTTCCCGCAGCACTAAGGTCAAAGATTGCGACAGGACTACCGATAAATGAGGAGGTAGAGGCCCACTTGGACCATTCAATGACCATTGGAATTCCACTACAGACATGACTACCCACATACGTTGCTCCTTCAACTGTTGATCTCATGTAGTGGCTAGCAACACAATTATTTGGAATGATCATAGCGTCAACTTATCAATTAGAGAAAAGGCTCCAGGAGGTTGAGAGATCTATCGAGGTTACAAGGAAGGAAGAGTTTGTCACACAAACATGCAGGATGAAGGAAGTGCACAACAAAATCCAAGTTCAGAACAAACTGGAAAGAGTGTAGGAAAGACTTGTCGAAGCCTGGCTAGAGATTCAAAAGGTTGCACCTGAACTACCTGAAGTCAGTGTTATAGGAAAGACGAAACACCAGATTGAGTTGCTACAAGGAGCATGGACACAACTCACCACTCAAGCTAAGCAGCTGAAATAATAGTTACAACATTCCCAACAAGAAGTAGCACAACAGCCCTAGAATCTGCAAGAGCAGATGCAAAAGATTGTACTACAAGTTAATGATGCCCGAGCATCATTACACAAGCACACATAGGAATGAAAGTAGATTTTTAGGGAATCCAGTGACTGGATGGGCATCATCACTTGATGAAACCATGATCCAAATGGATATCAGTGGCCACCCACCTTTTCCAACTGGCTCAAAACAATTTTCTGACATTTTTGGCAATTTACTATTTTTAGCAGTTTTTACTTCTGGGGCCATTTTGAGGGCCTAAATGAAGGTTTTTTGGTATAGAGCTCTTCAATGATAGCCAAAGGCATGATTGAGCCCCCAAAATTAATATCCTTGACAATACCTTTCCAATGGGCTATCACACGCCTAAAACGGAGATCGTATGCAAAAGTTACGAACCCGGGAAGTTGATGTACTAGCTTACCCAAACAGGGCCCACATGACTTTTGACATTTCATCTCCTAGGGTTAGGTTTTTGGATGTCTAGGGTTTTTGGCATTCTTTATTATTGTAAAAATGCCTTCAGAGCCTCATTGTAACTAGCTTCTTGCGAATGCGCGCTGCTGTCACATCTCTTCTCAGAGATAAGCCGCCACCATTCCAGCAAGCTTGTTTCCGCTGCATTTTACAGTTTCAGCTTATCTCATTATTGAATAGAAAAACAGTTTTACTATATCTCTGTTATTTTGTGTTAAGCACCTATTAATAATCTGTGTTCATTTCGTTCTGCTCATAAAATATGGATCAGTGGTATCAGAGAGGTCTACTCCTTGTTGTCTTAATGCATGTCCCGAACGAGGTTGGAGTACAAAGAGTTGGGTATCGAGCTTGTTTCTCTTGAGGACATAAGCTCTCGCACGCCCAAGCGACCTCCCATGGCAGGAGAAAATAAATATGACGAGACAGGAGATCCTTTCAAACTATTGATTGAGGAAGCCCTCACACAACAAAGGAACGAGATTATGGATAGTTTCGCGCAAATCCTTTGGCGACTACCAACAGGCGATGCATCTTCTTCAAACGGAGGCACCATCCCCTTCAAGGTACAAATAAACTTTTATATTCCTATATTTGAAGGTCAGATAGATGAAAATGTTGTAGACAAGTGGTTGAATCTACTAGAAGGGTATTTTTCTGTTCATAAATTTTCGAATAGAGAAAAGATTACTTTTGTGCTCCTCAAAGACATTCCCCATGTCAAAGATTGGTGGGAAAATTTTTGTGAGCAAAAGGAAATAGAGGAAACCTCATTATTTTCAGTCATGACCACCTGGGAATCCTTCAGGGATGCCATTAAGGAACAATACTACCTTGTCGGAAGTTATGATGACCTTTATACCAAATGGACCACACTGCGGCAAGAAAGAGACCAAGCAGTGCCAGATTTCACAAATATCTTCCATACCTTGCACACCAAGTTGGGTATCAAAGATTTGGAGTGACATATGGTTCTCAAGTATTGCGGTGCTCTGCATAGATACATCCAGACCGAAATGGAATTTCTAGACATCTCATCCTTGGTCACAGCCTACCGATATGCCATCAAAATCGAGCAGAAGCTCAAACAAAAGATATGGAAATTTGGGCCTGGGAACCCCTCACAACAAAAGCCAGGAAAGGGTGGCCCCAAACCACTGAACAAAGGACATAGTAAAGATGGAAAATATCAAGACAACCATTACAATCCACAAGCAAATAAGGACACCAGAAAGACAAAGAAAGATATCGGGAAGTGGTGCCACTTCCATAAGATCCCTTGGCATAACACTTCTGACTGTCACTCAAAGCAGTCACTGGTGGAAAAAGTGAAAGCCTCTGAATCAGATGCATATTCTAACTTCGATATAGAACTAGAAAGGGGAAGATGGATCATTGACATGGAACCCAGTGCCACCATTGCTACCACCAAGATCCAGCCTGGTGAACCAGACGAGCCAGAAGAAGGAGAGTGCCTCTTCCATTCACAGATGTGGGTAAAAGGCACCCCACTGCACTTCATCGTTGACAGTGATAGCCATAAGAACCTCATCTCAGCAGAGGTCATCAAGCGGTTGGCCCTGCCAACAACGCCGCACCCACAACCCTGCACCATTGGATGGCTCTGCCAAGGAAGCGATCTTCACGTCGACCAATAGTGTCGACTGTCGTACGACATAATCCCTTCAAAGATGAGGTATTGTGTGATGTTTCTCCTCTTGAAGTTTGTGATGTTCATTTGGGCCAACCTTATTTATGGAAGCATCATGATGTATATGAGTCTAGGCCTCGTAGTGTTATTATTAATTTGAACAGGAAATTGTACAGGATACCCAAGGCAATCCCACCTAGTGTTATTTCCTTGATCTCTGCTAAGCAATGCAGGAAGGTCTTCTCTTAGACAGGGAAGTTTGTCTTCTTCATGATTCGCTCTCAGAAAAAGAAAAATATCATAGCCACATCCAGGGTCTCTGCCGCTGACCTCTCCACACAACAAAAGAAAATAGATAAGGTCATGGAAGAATACTAGGATATCTTCTCCTCACCTACAGGGGTACCTCTACACTGCCAGGTCAAGCACCCCATCGATTTGACCCCCAGAGCACTACTGCCCAATGGGCCAGTCTATCGTCGCTCTTTGTTAGAGAATGAGGAGATCAAGAGACAGATCCAAGAACTACTCCACAAGGGGCACATACACCCTATCTCATCACCTTGTGGGAGCCCAATCATGCTGGTATAGAAGAAAGATGGAACCTGGTGACTCTGTATTGATTATCAGGTTCTGAATAAAATCACTGTCAGAAACCAATACTTGATTCCCCGAATCGATGACCTCCTTGATCAACTCACGGGGGCCAAATATTTCAGTAAGATTGATCTGAAGTCTGGCTACCACTAGGTCCTGATAGAACAAACATATGTATGGAAGACTGCCTTCGAGTCAAAGGAAGGACTTTTTGAATGGTTGGTCATGCCCTTTGGTTTGACAAATTCTCCAACCACTTTCATGAGGATGATGGACGATATCCTGCGACCATTCACCAATACTTTTGTAATGGTATACCTGGGTGACAATCTAATTTACATAAAGACTTGGGACGAACACTTGCATCATATTCAACAGGTTCTACACACCCTGTGGTAGCACAAGCTATATGCCAACCTAGAAAAATTCTCCTTCGGCATGGACAAGGTCCATTACCTGGGCTACATCATTGATCAACATGGCATACATGTGGATCCAGCCAAGATCCAAGTCATCTGTGACTAACCAGACCCAACAACACTCACTGAGCTTCAGAGCTTCTTGGGACTTGCTAATTTCTACCACAGGTTTGTGTTGGGTTTCTCCCATATTGCATAGGCCCTCAGCCAAATAAACAGGGGTGGTGGTAAGGCAAAATTTGCATGGGGCCGGTCCCAACAACAAGAGTTCGATGATTTGAAGTAGTGCTTGTGCTCAGCCCCAGTACTTTCACTACCAGACCTACAACATCCCTTTGAGATCGAGACAAATGCTTCAGACTATGCTGTGGGTGCCGTTCTCACTCAGCACAGCCACCCCGTGGCCTATCATAGTGAGACACTATCAGATACTGTCCGTAAGTACCCTACTTACGAAAAAGAAATGTACTCCATTGTGCAAGCATGTCGCCAGTGGAGACATTACATTCTTAGGAAGGAGACAGTCATCCACACTGATCATAAGCCACTGCAGTTCATGCAGACATAGGAAAAATTGAAAAATGACCACCATCAAAAGTGGTCCACATACTTGTAGAAATTCCACCTCAACATCAAGTATAAAACAGAAAGCACCAATCACGTCGCTGATTGCCTCAATAGACCACCAGTCACGACACTCACCACGGTGCTAGACTCTTGCGGCCATGCAACATCTGGATGGCCCCAACTCTATGAGATAGACCCTGACTTCGCCACCACCTACCAAATTTTGGGTGCAAATGCAGTTGTTGATAATTTCCATTTTCAGGATGGTTTATTGTGTCATCTGGGCCATATCTATGTTCCATAAAGAAATTGAGTGAATATGATCTGGGAATCCCACTACAGTTGGGTGGCAGGACACTTTGGCATCGAAAAGACAGTGGAGATGCTACAGAAAAATTTCTACTGGCCGAAAATTCGACAGGAGGTCGACAAGTATATCAGGTCTTGCACTACCTACACTATTGCCAAACCGACCAATAAGAAACAGGGCTTGTACACCCCTCTTCCTACTCCTGACAGGCCATGGGAATCCATATCAATGGAATACATGTCGGGCCTCCCATACACCAAGTGGAGAAATGACTATGTTTTTGTGGTTGTTGATCGCTTTTCTAAGATGGCGATTCTGGTTGCCTGCAAGAAGAGCATCACAGTAGAGGCCACTGCCAAGATCTTCTTTGAATGAGTCTGGGTACATTTTGGAATCCCACAAACCATTGTCTTAGATCAGGATAGTCGATTTCTCATCACATTCTGGTCAAGCCTCTGGTCTCTCCTGGACACCAAGCTCACCAAATCCATAGCCTTCCACCCCCAGAAAGATGGCCAAACCGAGGTTGTAAATCGAATGA
>JZKD02S1997662.1:100969-127097 GCA_000966675.3 Picea glauca | reverse complement strand
AGTGCCATGATCAACATCGGGTGCCGCATAAGTTTCAGGTGGGCAACAAAGTTTGGCTGCATTTGCAGAAAGAATGCCTTACGGGACCCCATCGGAAGCTTTTCCCACTCCATTATGGACCGTACACTATCACCAATGCCATGGGGGATAATTCTTTTGAGCTTAACATTCCTCCTTTCCTTGGCCTGCACCCAGTGTTCAACGTGGATCTTCTTCGCCCTTATTTCCCACCACTATTGGACACCTCAGAAGTAGAAGAAAAACTGAAACCAACAGAGCTCAACCTCGACTGCATACAATAGGCATCCAATGATCAGATTGTGGACAGACAGATTAAGGACACTCGACAACAAAGGATCCATCTTTATCGAGTCGTCAAAGCAGGGCAGCTCCTGCACCAAGGCAAGTGGCTCACCTGAGGCCAAATTCAGCAGAAATTTCCTCATCTAATGGGGGACCTCAATGCAATGGATACCATTTCTTACTAAGGAGGGAGGATTGATCTAGATGGATATCGGTGGCCACCCACCTTTTCCAACTGGCTCAAAATAGTTTTTTGACATTTTTGGCAATTTACTATTTTTAGCAGTTTTTACTTTCGGGGCCATTTTGAGGGCCTAAATGAAGGTTTTTCGGTATCAAGCTCCTTAATAATATCCAAAGGAATAATTGAGCCCCAAAAATTAATCTCCTCAATGATACCTTTCCAATGGGCTATCACATGCCTAAAACAGAGATCATATGCAAAAGTTACGACCCCGGGAAGTTGATGTACTAGCTTACCCAAACAAGGCCCACATGACTTTTGGCGTTTCATCTCCTAGGGTTAGGTTTTTGGATGTCTAGGGTTTTTTGCATTCTTGCTTATTGTAAAAATGCCTTCAGAGCCTCATTGTAACTGGATTCTTGCAAATGCACGTTGTTGTCACATCTCTTCTCAAGGATAAGCCGCCACCATTCCAACAAGCTTGTTTCCACTGCATTTTACAGTTTCAACTTATTTTGTTATTGAATAGAAAACCAATTTTATTGTATCTCTGTTATTTTTTGTTAAGAACCTATTAATAATCTGTATTCATTTCATTCTTCTCATAAAATCTGGGTCAAACCAAGTCTTGGAGGAGGTATGGACAAAGATCCAGGTGATAAACGAAGAAGTTGCATCCATAATGGATCCTATGGAGCAACAACAGAAGTTCGATCAAATGCAACAGATAGACAATGAGTTGGATGCCATCTTTGAGGCACAGTCTGTAGAAAAGAAAGAGTTGCATGAATTCTAACCTATTATTCATGTAGTATACATGCAAATGAATTGATTCGATGCAACAACAGATTCTGAATGGAACTTGTTGGTCGTATCCAAGTCAAAGGCAGATTATAAGGAGACAACCCACCAATTTGTTGCAGAGGCATCACTCTGTACCAGGAAATGGAATGAAAAAGTGAGAAACTTTCAAGGAGTGAAACAACAAGCCTTAGAGTTGGTACTAGAGTTGGGCCCTTTGTTTGAAGAGGTAAAAGAAGAGAAAGCACAAACAGAAGAACCCAAAGAAGAAGAAAAGGGGGACAAGGGAAAAATATAGATGCTCCTGGAAGATGTGAAAGAACCAAGCACTTGACTCGAGGGCGAGTCAAGGATTGTGGTCAGACCCTATTGGGCCCTTAGTTTTTGGATAAGGAACTATGCAAGTTTTGATTAAGCATGAGTTGCACAAGATTCAATAAAGGATGGATAGCATAATGAAGAAAAGCAACAGAAAGCAATTGTGAAATTTAGCGCAATGACAACTAAGCAACAAATGACTACAACAAAACAATAAAGCGTGCAAGCTGAGAAGGAAGACACAACCCAACTTATACATAGTGATGAACATAATTGTAAAAGAGTTGATTAGTCGTTGGTATTGAGGCTAGTTTTGTAGTTGTTGGTTAGTTGAATCGTGAGTCTGTAATGAATTTGATTTGTTAGTGAAAGAATTGAAGCTTTGTGACATGAGTCCAGAGTCAAAATTCCACACAGTGCACTACTATGGAATTCTAAGTATGTAATCATAGAAATATTTTGAAGATACTATGAAAAAGGACCTAAATTTTCAAATATGATGTATCTCTGTGTGTTTTATTATGCATTACACTATTTCCTCATGGCATATAAGTCTATTTGATGGTTCTACGTTTAAATGCTTGTTCGCAATGTAAGTATATTCAATTATTTCCCATGCATGGTTCAGATATGTTCATGTCTCTTACGTAAGATAAAGAATTAGTCCTGAAGGCCCTATGGATCCTGTTAAATCTTTTCCCTACCCTTCCCTATCTATCTGTCTCAGTAGCGCTTCAGGTGCGACTTATGCTCTTCAGAGGAGATGAAAATGCCAGTGCTCTAGACTACACACTACCTTTTAATGGTAACCTGAGAAGGACCCTGGTCTGATCAAACTCGCTCCAACAAAATCACTGTGCACAGGGATGAAAGAAAGGAGGAGATGTAGTCCTACTATAAATTGACTGGCGAAGATCTGGAGGAGATAACCAAGGAATGGCTAGCTAAATTCCTTGTACCAGATGATCAGAAAGAGCTCTTAGACCCCGACATCATCGGAAGCCCTTTGGTCACCCAGACCGAGTACGATGGACCAAGCAACGCAAAGAGAAAGAATAAAAAGGAGGAAATGTAGGAGATATACCGTGAGGAAAATAACAATGCATCGAAGGAAACTACATCTGAATCACCTGCAGGAGGAG
Source organism: Picea glauca (assembly GCA_000966675.3). Taxonomy (NCBI): domain Eukaryota; kingdom Viridiplantae; phylum Streptophyta; class Pinopsida; order Pinales; family Pinaceae; genus Picea; species Picea glauca. Next base: position 124,349 of record JZKD02S1997662.1, on the reverse strand, counting down.
GAGGTGACGAATTAAACCAAGAGGAGGAAGGGGATGAGCCCACCCAACAACATAGATTAGCATATGCACACATAGACTCGATTTCATCAAGTAAAAGGAGAATTCCATAAAGGCCTTGAGGCAAGAAAAATAGGAAGATTTAGAGAAACTTCAGGTTGTGCAGCAAGAGAAATATGACCTTTGGGCGAAGTTTGAAGAGGAAAAAATGAAAATATAGAAAGATAAATACCAATTGCTTGTAGAGAAGATTGCGGTCGGTGAGGCAATGAATAAAGAACTTTGATTTGTACCAGGACTATCACAGATGGAAGAAGAGACAGTCGAGAGCCAAGTGGGGAAGCTCACTGAGGCTATTCAGCAGCTCCAAGCAAGAGTAGAAGACCTAGAACTTCAAGTAGTTCCTAGCACTCCGCAAGAAGTATGATATCAAAGGGAAGAATCTGTGAGGAGCATAGTAGATAGAATCATGGCATTGGACGTAGAATGTAGAAACTTAGTGACCGAAGTGCGCAGACCTATGAGTGTCTTGCAGAAGACCCGAAGCTGAGAAGATTGGAGGCACATCTCTAGGAGGTGAAGCAATGGATGTTGACTGTACAAGCATAGTTGAATCATCTTACGACCATTGAGAAGATGAAAAGGTCAGAGGAGCAATGCATAGTTCAAAATTAGGTCACTTCCATCTAGAGCAGAGTTATGGAGGTGATATAGCGAATCCATCCAGTGAAGGAAAAATCCTGCACACTTTTCAAAGATATTGAGGGAAAAGGATCACAGTTGGAACATGTGGTTACAATAGTAGAACAATACCTGGAAGGGCCTATCACCAATAAAGTAATCAAGGAGATCACCAAGCAGGAGCCTTTGGCGAAGTACCAAGTCGAGGCAACTCGAGCTAAGATCAAGGCCTTATAGGCATTGTTTCCCAGATCAGAGTGACTCAGGACAAGTCACAGGTGAGTGTTGGGGGCATGTTGGCCCTTGACCATGTTTTGAGGAAACTCTGGTCATGTTTGACCATGTTTAGGACTTCTATAGGCTGGTCGAAGATAGAGGGCCTAGACAAAGAGGAGATCGCGGGATCTCTCCTATTTTGCGAGCTTTCTGGGGATTTTAAGGTTTATGTAATGGGTATGGGATGTCATCCCATGGGTTTACCCATGCTTAGGGCCCTTTTTTTAATGTATAAATAATTATATAGGTGATATAAGTAGGAGAGTTAGTTAGTTACTAGTCATTTATCGGCTTAGTGCATGGATAGTTGGCTTTGTGCAAGGATATGTTGTGGCTTGCAGAGATAAATGAAAGTGTAGTGTAAGTGCTTTGTGCACAGATTGTGTAAGGCTTTGTGTTGTGACCTGACTTGAAGGAAGGTGGATCTATTTCTTTGTGCACAGATCACTTGTCCAGTGCGGAGTGAGTTTTGTGGCTCTGTGCCTGTAAGAAGATTGAAGAAGACTAATCAAAAAGAAGAAGATTTGGTGGGCGTAGCCCCACACTAGGGTGAACCATGTATATCTTGTGTTATTATGCTTTGTGCAATCTGTTCATGGTGTTTATATTTTCTTAGTGCACCATTCTTGATGTATGGTAGATAAATCTATGGATGCTTAGTGCTTATGATGTGAATGAATTTTAGATCTAAGATTATGCTAAGTTCTTTGAAGTGTTTGATCTGTTTATTACAACAATGTTCTATATTTAGGGTTTAATCTACGATGTGAATGAAAGTTAAGAACTAATGCATGTTATTGCCTAAGTTCTTGGTTAAGTATTGTGATCACAGATCTTTGTTTCAGCTAGGTTTTAGACACTTGAATCCTTCAACCCCCCCCGGGCCTCTACCTTGGGTGAGACTTCATCTTCTTCGCAGGTGTTACTAAAAGGGTCGGTAGTTAGGGTTTTGTTGGTGCATTGCTGAAGCGTTGAACCCTAGGTCTACCCCTGTGCCAAAACTACACCAGTGAGATAGTTTGGTACACTAGTGGCATATTTGAGAACCTGTATGGTTATGATGGTGTTGCTTGTAATATGATCTAGGTGATCATGAGATATCTCGTCTAGCTCTAATGATGCTACCAGTCTACAATATGATGTAGGAGCATCACTGTCAAACCAAGAAAGAGAGGGCAGAAGTGAATTGATACCATAGCACATTGAAAGGGTTGAACTGACTCTTAACCAACTTGGTAGTGGTGTGGTGATATTTGTTTTATAATTCCGTGTTGTTAGTTAATTGTATGTAAAATTGGGCCACCGTTTGAAATGACAGATCACTATAAATCCTTACACGACTGTAAGATATTAAAAGTGTATCATATTAGGCCTTATTAGTCACTAGTTTTCATTTAATTGAGTTAGTAGGTAACCGCTAGAGAAGGAGGTGGTAGAACTTAGATAGGATAGAGAAGAGTCGAGAACTGACTCCCTTAGGTTTTCTTAGACAAGTTTTTATTGTATTGTGTCTATAAGAGACATGAGGGTAACTATTTTTTTTTGGATTGAATAGAATAGAGGAAAATTGATCCACATATACTGTGTTGATATCATCTTATAGTTTTTGATGTTGTTATTACTTTTGTCAGTGCATGAGGTTTACTGTGACTGAATGAATTCATGAAGGATTGAACAAGTTTTAATTGTTTATCTTCTATAAGTTTATGCAAGGAGTGCATACCGAACACAAGGAGTGCATGTGAGAGATTTATTTTGAATCGAAGCTCAAAAGAGATAGCAAGAAAATTTTGTATGCATAGTGTGCATATAGAACACAAGGAGTGTGTATGTGAAGTCTTTGACTTGGAGAAACCTTTAAAGAAATTGCTCAGGTGTTTCTCATAAGACAGTGCAGAGGTTTGTTGCAAGGAGTACACAGGGATAAAAATCAACTAAGAATCAACGAAAATCCTTTTAGGAGTTCAAAAGTTCAAAGAAAGGACAAGTACAAAATATTTGCGAAACAAATCCTTCATGAAGAAATACATGTCAAAGGTTTGATAAGATAAAGGATCAAGATTCACCTAGGAGGAGTTGAATCACTCTAGACCGTTAGATCTTGGAGAAGTCGCACAATGGTTAGTCGCGAGGGTCCTTTGGAAATTCGAAAATTGGAATATTTGAAGTGTAGAGGGGTAAGAACCTTCGAAGCATGAACCCGTGAAGAAATCCTAGTCGTTGATCATCCAGGGAAAATTCGGGGTTCGTGATTCAAGAGAAAGCAGTGAAGTCGTTGTCAAAAAGGATGAAACCTAAAATTCTGAAGTGCAATAAGGGTGTGATCTAAGTCATTAATTTTTGGTTAAGAAGGACCATTGATCTCTACGTGTGGAGATAATTTTTTGATTCAGGGATCGAGAGTTGTGGGGTTGAGTTTGTTAAAGATTCTTGAAAGCCGGAGTCCGAAGGGATCGCTACCGTTGGTTTCTATAACGATAAGAGTCATAGATCTCATTTAGAGGAATTCATAGTTCAGAGTTCAAAAGAATTGGTAGAGGTTGCAATCAAAATGGTCGAAGACCGAAGCATTTAAGAAGTTAAGCCTAGGGTCATAGCCCGAGGTTGTATGCAATTTCCACTAGAAATAGAAGATTGGCACTAAATTCGATTTCAAAGGAACAGGGGGCCTAAGTGAATTTTTCCAGGGTTAGTGAAGACCCAAAGAGATAATTCTACTCAGTCTTGTGAAGATCCTACACCGGGAGGTCACACAACCCTTTGGAGAGAAGGGGGGTTTGCACCAAGTGGTATTAGAGCCTGAAAAAGCTCGAAGTTGTACTTTGTTTGTTAGAAAAAATTGAAACAATGTCGTCGAGGATACACATAGAACCACCTATAGTAAATCATGTTGTAGGAAGAGAGATGAGAGAGCTTCACACAATATTGGAAGAGATGGAAGAAATGAAAAGGAGAACACTTGCCGCTGGAGACGTCAGTGATGCAAAGAGTGAATAAATAGAAGTTGAAGAAGCTATAGGGGAATATGTGGCCAAAGAACACTTATTGAAAGATGTTGTGAAGTTGGGAGCTAGAGAAAAGATAGACATCCCAATGTATGAAGGCAACCTGGATGCTGCAGAGATATTGGACTGGATAAGGTCCATGGACAAGTATTTCAACTATGAAGATGTCGATGAAGGGAATAAGGTGAGAAATGTTGTCACCAGATTAAAGGGACATGCAACACTATGGTGGGATGAACTGCAGGAAGATAGGAGGAGCAAAGGAAAACAAAATATAAATAATTGGGACAGAATGGTAGCCACACTGAAGGCTAAATTCATACCTAAGGATTATTAGATAAATCTATTCAAGAAGTTGTAGAACCTGAGACAGAAGGGTATGACAGTGAAAGAGTACACAGAAGAATTCTATAGTTTGAATATTAGGACTTGACAAAGGGAGAAAGATGATGAAAAAGTTGTCAGGTATATAAACGACTTGAGGTATGAAATCCAAGATGAGATCATCACGATGACTGTAAGGACAGTGGAGGATGCTTATCATATTGCGCTAAAGGAAGAATAAAATTGGCCAGGAAACAGAGTCAATGAAGCAGAGGTAGAAGCTCAAATAGAGGTAAAGGAGTTGTCTATGATAAGGCGCAGAAAATTAGGGATGAGACTGAGAAATCATATGGTCACTTTCAAAGGGAAGGACGTTCTCTAAGAGGATTGTTTGGTGGGAGAAATTCTTTTCGTCGAGGAAGAGGTAGAGGTAGAGGAGGTGAAGTCAAATGTTATTTCTGTGGAAAGACAAGACACATGTCTTGGGAATGCCTCGAGAGGAAGAAATAAGGATGAGGAGAAGAACACATTTTTGAAGCTCAGAAGAGTGTGGAAGAAGAAGAATAAAAAGGAGGACAAAACCTTATGATGAGGAAAGTTCTTCTAAATCCATAGAAGGAAATAGAAGACTCGGTTCGGTGAACGAGGTTGTTTAGGACTTCTTGTAAAACAAAGAACAAAGTTTTCAAGATGATTATAGACAGTGGGAGTACTGATAATTTAGTATCCACATAGATGGTGGAAAAGATGGAGATGGAGAAGACTACACACCTAAGCTCATATAAAGTATTGTGGTTGCAGAAAGGACATTAAGTAATGGTAATTCAACAATGCAAAGTTGAATTTAAAATAGGAGGTTATAAAGATGAGATTTTTTGTGATGTAATTCCTATGGATGTTTGCTATATTTTGTTGGGGAAACCATGGAAATTTGATAGGAATTTCATTCATGGTGGGAGAAAGAATACTTACACTATAAAGAAACATGGTAGAACCTACATGTTCTAGCCAATAGAAGAGAAGAAAGAAAAGGAAGAAGCCAACACAAGAATAGTTCTCATGAGTGGGAAGGAACTCTTGAATGAGATCAAGAAAGATAAAGAAATGCAATTTGTTGTAGTAAGGAATCCAAGAGTTATCCTTACCAATACTTCCATAGATGATTTACCTGAAGAAATCTAGGAATTGTTAGAGAATTTTTCTGATATAGTGGTGGATGAGTTAGCTCACTCATTACCACCCATTAAGAGTATTATCCACCATATTGACCTGACTCCAAGAGCCAGCTTTCCAAACAAATAACTGTATAGGTTGAAACCGCGAGAGAATGAAGAGGTTAAGAGTCAAGTTCAGGAGTTGTTGGATAAAGGTTTAGTCAAGGAAAGTCTAATCCCATGTGCAGTGCCAACTGTATTAAGTCCAAAGAAGGATGAAGGATGGAGAATGTGTACAGATTCCCAAGCCATCAACAACATTACCATCATGTATAGATTCCCTTTACCCATAATGAATGATTTTATGGATTGTTTGAGTGGAGCAATCTATTTTTCAAAAATAGACTTGAAAAGTGGATGTCATCAGATAAGAATGACAGAGGGAGATGAATGGAAGACAACATTCAAGACAAATGAAGGTTTGTTTGAATGGCTAGTCATGCCATTTTGATTGAAAAACGATCCAAACACATTTATGAGGTTGATGAATGAATTATTGAAAGACTTCATAGGTAAAATTTTCATTGAATATATGGATGATATATTAGTTTTCATCAAAATAGAGGAAGAACATTTAAAACACTTGACATTAGTGATGAGGAGGTTGCAACAAGACAAGTTGTTAATAAACTTGAAGAAAAGTTATTTTATGAAGACAAAAATCATATATTTGGGTTTTGTGATCTCCTCAAATGAATTGAAGACGGATCCAGAGAAGGTGATATCAATCAAAGAATGGTTGCCACCAAGGAGCATATTTGAGGTGAGAATTTTTCATGGGTTATCAAGTTTTTATGAGAAATTTCTTAGAAATTTTAGTGTTATATGTCCACGCATAATGGACAATGTGAAAAATAAACATAAGTCTTTTAATTGGACAGATGAGGCAGAGAAAATATTCAGAGTGTTGAAAAAGAAGATAACAGAACAACCAATTCTGGTTTTACCAGATTTTGGAAAGACATTTAAGGTAAGATGTGATGCAAGTGGAATATCCATTGGAGTAGTCTTGAGTCAAGATAATAGGCCAGTTGCTTATTTCAGTGAGAAGTTGAATGGCACCAAGGAGAAATATTCTACATATGACAGATTTTTATTCAGTGATTCAAGTTTTGAAGAAATGGAGACACTATCTAAGTCCAAAAGAGTTTGTCTTGTATAGTGATAATCAAGATTTGAAATTTATTAATAGGCAAGAGAAGTTGAATCATAGGCATGCTAAGTGGGTAGAATTCATGCATAATTTCACTTTTTTCATTAAACATATTTATGTAAGTGTTAAAAAAGTTGCAGATGATTTGAGAAGGAGGAGTTTGGTTGTATAGGAATTCCAAGTGAAGACCTTAGGGTTTGAGCACCTTATGGAAATGTATCAAGAAGATCCATAATTTAAGGAGGCTTATGAAGCATATGACAATCCTTTGTTGAGGGATAAAAAGTCATGGGAAGAATATTTAATCTAGGATGGATTTTTGTTTAAAGGAAGTCAATTGTGCATACCAAGATTCTCAATGAGAGATAATTTGTTGAAAGAAAAACCTAGTGGAGGTCTAGCCAGACATTTTGGTCATGACAAAACATTTGCATAGCTGAATAGTTTGTATTATTGGCCATGTATGAGGGAAGATGTGAAGAAATTTGTAGATCGATGTAAGATTTGTCAACATGCAAAAGGAAAGAGAAAAAACACTGGTTTGTATCAGTCATTCCCTATTCCAGAAAGGCCTTGGGATGAAATTAGTATGGATTTTGTATTGGGATTAGCTAGAACCCAGAAGGGAAGTGATTCCACATTTGTTGTGGTCTATAGATTTTCCAAGATGGCACATTTCACACCATGCCAGAAAAAAATGATGCTACACACATAACCAATTTCATTTTTAGAGAAGTTGTGAGACTACATGGATTGTCCAGAAGTATAGGCTCAGATAGAGACACTAAGTTTGTAGGACACTTTTGGAGGACTCTGTGGAAGAGGATGGAAATTAATTTATCCTTTAGTTCAACATATCACCCTCAAACAAACGGACAGACTGAAGTGGTGAACAAGAGTATGGGAAATTTGTTAAGGAGTTTAGTCACTCAACAAGGTTGTCAGTGGTATGAGATTCTGGCATATGAAGAATTTGCATTTAACAATTCAGTAAATAGGAGTACTGGAAAAAGTCCATTTGAGATAGTATATGGAAGACAGCTAAGAGGGATTGCAGAATTGAGAGAATTGAAACAAGATGAGTTTAGAAGCGTTGGAGCATAAGATTTTTCTACAGAAATGCAAAGACTTCATGATCAAGTCAGGAGACAACTACAAGATAGTAATCAAAAGTATAAGAACATATTTGATCAGAAATAAAGAGAAGTTAAATTTGAAGTGGGAGATGCAGCTTTAGCTCATTTGAGAAAGGAAAGGTTTCCAAGAGGAACATATAATAAATTGAATATGAAGAATATAGGACCATGCAAGATCCTTATAAAATTTGCAACAAATTTTTATGAGATCGAGTTGCCAGACAATGTTGGGATATCACCAATATTCAATGTTACAGACCTATATCCTTATAGAAGAGATGACGCAGGAGAATTAGATGATCAAGAAGAGATTCAATGGGAAGAAGAGATGCCCACAACAGAAAGTCCTTAGATGGAGAAAATATTAGAACGGAGAGTTGGAAAGAAGACCAGAAGAAAGATGTACCCTGAATATTTGGTGAAGTGTAAAGATCACCCAGTGGAAGATTCAAGTTAGGTAACCGAACCTAATATTTTGAAGCATGGAAAAAAAGTGTGAGAGATCATAGATAGGATTCCATGAATATTTTAGCCAGAGGAGTATGATGCAGGAGCATCGATTTCGAACCAAGAAAGAGAGGACATAAGCGAATTGACACCAGAACACATTGAAAGGGTCGAACCGACTCTTAACCAGCTTGGTACCGGTGTGGAGATCTTGTTTTATTAATTTCACGTTGTTAGTTAATTGTATGTAAAATCAGGCCACCGTTTGAAATGATAGATCATTGTAAATCCTTACATGACTATAAGATATTACATGTGTATGATATTATCCCTTATTAGTCATTAGTTTGCATTTAATTGAGTTAGTAGGTAACCACTAGAGAAAAAGGTGGTAGAACTTATATAAGATAGAGAAGATCCGAGAATCGACTCTCTTATGTTTTTTTAGACATTTTTTTATTGTATTGTGTCTGTAAGAGACATGAGGGTAACTATTTTTTTTAATTGAATAGAACATAGGAGTGTTGATCCAAATATACTATGTTGATATCATCTTATATTTTTGATGTTGTTATGAGTTTTGTGAGTTCATGAGGTTTACTATGAATAAATGAATTCATAAAGGATTGAACAAGTTTCAATTGTTTCTCTTCTGTAATTTTAGGCAAGGAGTGCATACTGAATGCAAGGAGTGTGTGAGAGAGAGTTTTTTCGACTCAAATCTCAGAAGAGATAGCAAGAAACGTTTTTATGCAGAGTGTGCATATCAAATGCAAGGAGTGCATATGCGAAGTCTTTGACTTGGAGAAAAATTTGGAGAAATCGCTCAGGTGTTTCTCATAAGATAGTGTAGAGGTCTATTGCAAGGAGCACAAAGGGAAATAAATCAACTAAGTGTTGATGAAAATACTTTTAGGACTTAAAAAGTTTGAAGAAAGGACATGTACAAAAGATTTGTGAAATAAATCCTTCACGAAGAAAGAATTGTCAAAGGTTTGATAATATAAAGGATCAAGATTCTCCCAAGAGAAGCCGAATCACTCCAGACTGTTAGAACTTGGAGAATTCGCACACTGGTTAGCTGCGAGGGTCCTTCATAAATTCCTAAATCGGAAGATTTAAAATGTAGAGGGGTAAGAACCTTCGAAGCATGAATCCACAAATAAATCCCAATCGTTGATCATCCAGGGAAAATTGAGGGTTCGCGATTCGAGAGAAAGTGGTGAAACCGTTCTAAAAAATGTCGAAACCTGAAATTATGAAGTGGGATAAGGGTGCAATCTAAGCCATTGATAATTTCTTAAGGAGGATCGTTGATCTTCGTGTGTGGAGATAATTTTCCAATTTAGGGATCGAGAGTTATGGGGTTGAGTGTGTTAAATATTCCCGAAAGCCAGAGTCTGAAGGGATCCCAACTGTTGGTTATTCAAACATTGAGATCCATAGATCTCGTTCATAGGAATCCACAGTTTATAGTTTAGAAGTATTGGTAGAGGTTGCAATCAAAATGGTTGAAGCCTGAAGTGCTTAAGGAGATAAGCCCAGAGTCACAACCCGAAGTCGTATGCGATTTCCACCATAAACAACATATTGGCATTGAATACGATTTTGAAGGAATAGGGGGCCTAAGTGAATTTTTCCAGGGTTATTGAAGACCTGAAGAGATAATTCTGCTTAGTCTTGTGAAGATCCTAGAATTGGAGGTAGCACAGCCCTTTGGAGAGAAGGGGGTTTTCACCAGAAGAAACATATAATAAATTGAAGATGAAGAAACATATTATATGTTACACCAGTGAGACAATATAGTACACTAATGGCATATTTGAGAACCTATATGGATATGATGGTGTTTCTTGTAATATGATCTGGGTGATCATGAGATATATCGTGTAGCTCTGGTGATTCTTCTAGTCTACAATACCATGTAGGTATTATGCCATGTGATATGGATGGATAATGATGATACTCGTGACATAGGTGAGCACATCATGCGGGTGTATCCCATGATGATGATGGTGACACACACTATGAGGTGTATCTCTAGTGTTCTCTAGCGAGTTGTGGCCCCCATATGATATTGACAGGTCCACTTGGGTGTAGCCATGTGTGACGTAATGATGCTACCAATAGCATGGTTTGTGTAACCATGACAAGAAGATCATGGAATAGTGAGCAAGGATATGAAGACCGGAAGGGAACATCATAGTTAAATACCTCACTAGCTAAGAGGGAGTGTTGATGTTTTGGTAGCTATGGGAGGTATTAACCTCCATGAATAAACCTTTAGCTAGAACAAAATATTTTGGAAGCAAGAGAAAACCTAAACAGTTGTATGAAAACCCTGGAAGAGAAGTCAGCTTGGAAGAATAAGTAATATTGAAGTATTATATCTAGAAAATGACAAGTTCACCTTGCTTGAAGAGACATCTATTCACCTTTCTAGATTAGTATAAATATAAGGAGATTGAGCTCATTTCATAACACACTCTATCTCAAGAAAGTGGTGTGCAATTCTAGAGGAAGAGTGTAGGTGTAATGACTGTAGATGTGTATTGGTATTGGTATTTGGTTTTTGAATTTCTTCTTGGTGTGCTACCTTAGGAGAAAGGTGTTCTCTCTCTCTCTCTCTTGGTTATCTATTGGTTGTAGTGAGGCTTCCCATAATCATTCTTTATGTCAAAGGTTAAGGTTCTTGGGGGTGGATTTGTGCCTATGGTTGGGTGACAATGGTGTAGCATTGTCTATGGTTAAATGAGCACGATATTATAACAAGAGGTTCTTAGGTAGCCTCAACTATATTCAACCATTCTATAAAGGGAGGGAAAATGATATTTTGATTCTACAACATAGATTGAAAAAGAATCCTCTATCTTGGAATGATGCAATGAATAAAGTTGTCAGGAGGATTAAAGACAAGGTCCAAACTCTTCCACCACTATCCCTACCTACTAGAGAAGGGAACTATATCATAGGAATATGTGCATCAAATAGTACATGGGAAAGTGTACTAATTGAAAACATTAATGGGGATAAAACTATATGCTCATATGCTTCAGCTTCTTTTTGGGGAGTAGAGCTTAATTGCCCTTCCAGCCACAAAGATCTTTTTGTTGTAAAAAAGGCAATGATCCATTTCATACTCTATCTCAAACCAGTAAAATTCCTAGTTAGATATGATCTGAAAATTTTACCATGGATGTTAAAATCTGAAAATCTCCTTACAGAGTCTCATTCTAGAATTCAAAAATGGATTTTCTGGATAGATAAATTTTATTTCTCTATACAACATAAACTTGATCATTTAAACTACATTTCTTAGATGTTAACCAGGGAATCCAATACTGCATATTTAGCCATGTTTTCAGCGGGACCATCAAATAAAGGAAAACAACATATGACTCGAGAAGAATAAGATCGAGATTTAGCCACAAGAAGAAAATAATTCTTGTCAGCAGTAAGTCAAGAAGTAATAGAGATGATTATCAAAGAGAAATCATAAGAATAATTGTTAGCTACATTGATTGAAGAAATCAAGGATTCTCCCATGAAAATCCAAATCCTCTAAAAATGGGACCAAAAGGAATTTGCCAGCCTAAGAAATGCTTAAAAAATGATATGGGATTGTGTTTGAAAATTCTCCATAGACTATGATGATGAAGATATGTGTTATTGTGATATTGTCTTTGGACTAGTATGTTGGGATAATTATTCCTTATCGTTACAATTGGTTCGTGAAAAGAGGTAAATTGTTGTCTGTGTAGATACTAGAAACTTAGTAAGAAAACCATGGACTTGATGGACTAGATTTTTTTTTGAAAGAATTATGCCAAGGGAGGAATGGTCATTAAAAGGACCTCGATTTATTTTTAATCTATATCATGAACTTATGATTGCAACAAAATATTAACTCTGGTTCAAATAGAAGATAAAATTTGTTGTTGCATCTTTATCCAAGCTTGATCCTCCAGAGATTGTACAATATGAACTTGTATTAAAAGATAAGGATGGAAAAATCCTAGGAATAGCCTGAGAAAAGGTACTCCCAATCCTTAAATTATGAACTAGCTATCAAGGGTAGTATCATAAACATCACAATCATGCACTTATGCCCGAATCCTTTTTGTGTCATTGCCTTGATGATTTCCTCTTTCCAGTATGAGATGTACCTGAATCTCAGGATCCCTATGGATACAACTATGATATCTCCTGGACTAAAAAATAAATTCATAATTTGAATAACTGCATGGAGGATTAGTGTGGAAGCATTTCCGTCCCTACTTTGTACATAATATCTTTACTTTGTTGACATTCAATATTTTATAAAATATTAAAGAGATGCTTTGTGGGTCGCAGTACACTCCACTTTTTACTTTATGTGTTTGTCGGTTATTTAATAGGCTATACCATTCCATGGGTGATGTATAACTACACTTTATATATTTCAGGTCTGATTCAGCTCCCCATATGTCAAAAGACCATTAAGGGACGAGATAACAAGTGGTTGTCCCCACTTGCCTTGAATCTTAGTCGTATTTTGTTTTATCTTTCAGGTCTGATTTGAGTCCCCATATTTCTAAAGACCACTAAGGTGTACATTTTAACCTTGTACAATATTTACTGCAAACAAATTTTCAGTAAAAGATCAAAAAAGATACAATGGAAAATACAAACATTACACAGAGATTTTTCCCCTGGAAACCCAAACCAGGAAAACCAACATATTCTATATTCATTCATGGTGATACATTGTTTACAATACAATATACATATAGGAGACAACGACATCCAAAACCCTAACCCAATGACTTGGATTAGTCAACAACCCTAATTCCTTAACTGGGAATAGAAAACCATCGGAAAAGAAACCAAAAAACACCTAAATATGTGACATTTCTACTCGTGCAAAGAATATAACACATACCCAAAATTCTCCCACTTGTTTCTTTCTTTGCATACAGGGGGTTACAGGGTTACATAGTCAACAATATAGGGAATCAATTCCCATGGATCGTCTACACTAAGAGAACTTCTCAGTGCTCACAAATTTTGTTAATGAATCTGCAACATTATTCAAAATGTCCACCTTCATCAACAATACGTTCTTTTCTTCAATCATGTCTCTCACAAACTGATATTGAATATAGATATGCTTTGTATTTGAATGATAATTCAGGTTCTTCGCTAGAAAAATTGCACTCTAACTATCACAATCTATCCTTACAACTTTTTGTACCGACCCAATACCTGAACACAATATTTGTAACCATACTAATTCCTTACTTGCATGAGTGGTTGCCATGTATTCAGCTTCTGTAGTTGAAAGTGCCACTACATCATGCATTTTGATCATCCAACTTATTGCTCCTCCAAACAGGTTAAATTCATACCCACTTGTAGATCTCCTACGATCCATATCTCCATCCCAATCTGCATCCACAAAACCATGTATATCCACCACTCTGTCCAATCCTGGTCTTCCTTGGTAGCACAACACATAGCTAGAAATGCCACACAAATACCTAAAAACCCTTTTCACTGTTGTCCAATGCTTCTTCCCTGGTTTTGACATATACCTGCTCAAAACTCCCATTGCATGTGAAATGTATGATCTATTACATACCATTGCATACATCAAACTGCCAACTGCACTCGCATATGGAACACGAGACATGTCCTCCTCCTCTTCATGTGTCTTGGGACATTGATCCGTAGATAACTTTACACCAATAGGAATAGGAACCTTCACCAGTTTACATTCCTGCATATTAAACCTATGCAATATTGTCTCAACATATTTTCTTTAATTTAACCATAGCTTCCTCTTTTTTTGATGTCTTTTAATTTCCATGCCCAAAATGAAATTTGAAGCACCGAGATCCTTCATGTCAAATTTAGAGGACAATTGAGTTTTCACATCCTGGATAATCTCCTTGTTTTTTCCTATCAACAACATGTCATCAACATACAAGACAAAATAAATCAAATGATCACAAATTAATTTAAAATACACACAATGATCCTCTTTGATTCTTTTGAAGCCAAGTACCAACATATAAGTATCAAATTTTTGATACCACATCCTTGGTGATTGTTTTAAACCATACAGGGACTTTTTCAGCTTGCATACCAGCTCCTTCTTTCCCTTCATAGCATAACCTTTTGGTTGCTTCATATATATTTTTTATTCTAGATCCCCATGTAGGAATGTTGTCTTCACATCGATCTATTCTACTTAAAAATCAAATGAAGCAACAATAGATAACATAAATCTTATAGAGGTTAACTTGGCAACATGAGAAAAATTCTCACCAAAATCAATTCCCTCAGCCTAGGAATAACCCTTTTCTACTAACTGAGCTTTGTATTTCTCCACTTTTCCTTCCTGATTCAAATTCTTTTTAAATACCCATTTTCTTCCAATGGGATTTCTTCTAGTCGACAACTCTACTAGATCCAAAGCCTCATTCTTATCCAAAGATTCCATTTCTTCGTCTATGGCCCCTTTCTAGAGATTTTCATCCTTTGAATCCACTGCTTCCCTGACTGTTTTAGGATCATCATCAGTAATAGACAAATACAAATTTGAATGGAAATCAGATCGAGTATACCTTTCCGGTATCCTTATTTCTTGAACTGGTCTCCTCAATACTAGAGTGTGAGGATCTTCTTCTTTTGATTCTTATTCTTTTGTATAGTCTGACTTATCATCCTTTAAATCAAACTCTTTTTTCTCTAGTTCTTCCTTACCTGGTAGGACTTCCTGTTTAACAACATCCTTCATTTATCTAAATACCACATCTTGACTATACACTACCTTCTTATTTTATGGGTTCCAAAGCTTATAACCTTTGAGACCATCTTTATATCCAATAAAGATACACTTTTTGACCTTCTTATCTATCTTAATCTTGTTTTTCTTTGGAACATGAACATATGCATCATAACCAAATACCTTGATATGTGTGAGAGAAGGTTCCTTACCATTCCATACCTCTTGTGGAGTCTTGTCATCCAACATTGAAAAGGGTGATTTGTTGACCAGGTAACATGCAATACCCACTATCTTTGCCCATAATTCTTTCCCTAACCCGACACCACTGAGCATGCACCTTGTTTTTTCCATCAACGTCTTGCTCATCCTTTATGTAACTCTATTCCGTTGAGGTGTATATGGAGTAGTCTTCTTCCTTGATATACCTCACTTATTACAAAATTATTCAAATTCATTCCCACAGAGCTCTCTTCCATTATCTATCCTCAACACCTTAATTATTTTCTCTATTTAATTCTCAACAAGGGCCTTAAACTCTTTAAACTTGTCAAAGACTTCAAATTTCTTCCTAAAGAAATATATCCAAGTATTCCTTGAGAATTCATCTATAAATGAGACATAGTACACAAATTTTCCTAATGATGGGATCGACTAGGTCCAAAAACATCACTATGAACTAGATGTAAAAAAAATTCTGCCCTCCTTGCACCAGAAGGGAATCTTACCTGATTATGCTTCCCATATAAAAAATGTTCATAGAAATCAAAATATATAGAGCAGTTAGACATACCTTCAACCATACCTTTACCATGTAGTAGTTGAAGACCCTTCTCTCCGATATGCCCCAATATTTGATGCCATGGCATAACCTTTTCTCTAGAGACAGTAGGATTTATTTCTTCTTCAACTCCAATATCAGGAACAATGGAACTATTACACCCATCACTAATAGTGCTTCCTTGCTCTTATACAGAGTTCCAAACCAAACTCCCTTCAACAACACCATTACTCCTCGAAACATCCTGTAGGTTTCCTTTTCAAATATTGTTTCTACCCTTACATCATCCATTCTTATTACATAAATCAAATTTCTAGCCAAACCAGGGATGTGCAGAACACCAGGTAGTGTTCTAATCCTTCCATCTATGAGCCTCAACTTTACTTTTCCTCCTCTTATGATTCTGGTTGTCAAATCATCACCTAAGAAAAAATTACCTCCATCATACCTTTCATATACACAGAACCACTCCCTATGGGGAGTCATATGAAAGGATGCACCTGAGTAAACCAATAATTCCTCATGATTTGCATGTTTGCTTCAAGAATCCAAGTACACATCCCCTCCTTCTTCCTTGGAGGTACTTTCTTTTGTTGAAGGAGATCCTTTAGATCCCTTCTTTTTCTCAAATTTGGATCTACAGTGCTTCTTATTGTGCCCTTATTTTTCACATATCCAACATACCTTTACAAAATTTCTGGGAGACTTATATCTACCCTTAGATTTAGATCTCCCAATTGAGAACTTAGATCTATTTCTTTCCTAGGAACATCCTCCTGCAAATAATGTGTCTGTGCTCTATCCTTCCATATTCTTTCGTCTCATCTCCTCCGATAACAAGGATGAGACCACTTCATCGAACTTCAAGGTAGTTGTATTACTACCAATGGCCACAACCAAACTATCCCAAGAGTCTGGTAAATAACACAATAAACTAATATATTTATCTTAATCTGAAATTTTAATCTCAATAGATACTAACTGACTTACCACAGTATTGAAGGCGTTCAAATGATTTTCCACCAAGTCTCCATCATCCTCGGGTTATACAACTTCTTTCTCATGAATATTTTATTTACTAGGGACTTAGGCTGATACAACTTTCCCAACTTTTCCCATAAATCCTTGGTTGTAGCTTTCTATGACACATTCAGTAACACTGAATCTGAGAGGCAGAGTCAGATTGTGCTCTTTACCTTTCGATCCAAATTTTTCCAGTCATCTACTAAATTTCTTGTAGGTGCAGTACCTGGATCTACCACGATCCACTAATCCCTATCCACCAATAGATATTCCATCTTGATCTTCCACAAATCGAAACTTTTCCCATTAAATGTCTCGTTCTCCATATTTCATTTTCTTTCCATTTCTTTTCACCTAAAAAATCAATACCATAGATCTCCCACTGTAACAAGGCTTATCACAGTCTTGAGCCAAACCCTTGACCACAAAGTCATCCCCTTGAATCCAACAAAGCTCTAATACCAAATGTAGATTTTAAACTTGTACAATATTTACTGCAAACCGATTTTCAGTAAAAGAACAAAAAAAATACAATGGAAAATACAAACATTACACAAACATTTTCCCCCTGGAAACCCAAACTGGGAAAACCAACATACTCTATATTCATTCATGGTGATACATTGTTTAAAATACAATATACATATAAGATCCAGTGACATCCAAAACCCTAACCGAATGACTTGGATTAGTCAACAACCCTAATTCCTTAACTGGAAATAGAAAACCAATGGAAAAGAAACCATGTGCCGAAAAACCACCTAAATATGTGACACATTTCCTGAGGCAGAAAAAAATTAGTCAAAAAAGCCACCTAAACTACTCGTGCAAAGAATATAACACATACCCAACATAAGGGATGAGACAAAAAGTGGTTGTCCCCACTTTCCCTGAATCTTAGTCATATTTTTCTTTCGTCATTCTGGTCAGATCACAAGAAATATCACCTTGTGAAAATCATCTTCTTTTGACCTAAAGATTCCATTTGGTAATTCCTGATTAACTAGATAGTGATGCTATAAATAAAGGACCAAGCCTCTTATTTGATCATTTGAGAGTTGGCATTCGACACTTAGCAAGTTTTAGTCTAATTCCATGTGTCATAAGTATGCAAAATGATTCAGTTTACGTATGTTTTCTCCTCACATTTGTTGATGATCTTGAATATCAAAAGTAATTGGATAGTTTGTCTGTTATGGAATAAAATTCATTATTGTATGGATAAGTTTTGAATAATTCCATATGTAATAAATTTTGGAGGTCGATCATGCTTGAGGAAACATAATTCCTAAGTTCTCTTTAGTGTCGAAAAATAGGTTGCAATACAAACATCAAATACACATGGAAACCATTGAGAAATCACACAATATTATATCCCTTCTAAATCAAACCATCTCATGGTCTCACACATGACTATCCCTATGACTATTCATTGTTGTAGAAAGAGTATGTCTCCTGACTTGACCTGTTTATGATCCGATAACCAATCATAACAAAATATGCAACTAACATTTTATCTAAATGCATTCTAGATAAACAACATCTACATGCTCTAGGTCTTCAACCATTACATATCAATTTAAATATTGGACATTTAACTAAGGGAATTCTTACGTCAACTCCCTTCAACATTGGAAGCAACCAAATGTGTACCTTCATAGTTTTTATCATTCTATTTGATGCTACCTAATAAGCTAGTATTTGTAGAATATCACACGATTCCTCCTCCATCCTTTTGATCACCATTCCTACCACTCTCATCGTTATTCACATAGATGGAAGTCATAAGCAACAAAAACAACATCCACATTTTTAACCATGTTATATTATTTTTTTATTAATACATAATACATCATTAGTTAACATCATTATTGCATGTATTTTATAACAAACTATTCTAATTCCACAAGCATGTCATATGCATATCCAAGCATGTACATATGCACAATACACATCCATATGCACCAAGCATTAATTATTAGAATGCCTACTAATGCATCTAACTTCATTGTATGCATCATGAACTCTAGTGAATTTATGTTTCAATTCACTTATTTATTCATTTTGTAGATGGTTTTCCTTGAATTTATTCATATACTCGCTGACTTGTGTGCTCCCATTCTACTCATTTGCATTATTGTTCCCTAGTATGAACACTTTCTTTCCAAGTTCCACTTGGCCATTTTTCAATCCAACTAATGTGCTCTATTTACAACAACCTCTCTTAGGAAGTCATATCTAAAATTTACCTTTATGAAACATTACAACACCTTGGAATGTGGTAGCTCACAATATTCTGTCACTCTACTATCACACCATACTTGAATCAACTTAACAATAATCATTCCACATCCTTGCTATTAATTCTAGTTGTCCCTTGTATTTCCCAATTTTGGGAAATAGTTCTCTTTAATTCATTTAAAAATTCCCCATGAAGCAATACTTTTCTCACTCAAAACCATTCCCAATGAAAATCCATTTTCAGTCAGTTGCACTTTTTTGGTGAAATAACCTTCATTATTCTATCCATGTTTTTGTTGGAGTTACTTCACACACACCTAGGATTTATTTTTTACTAAGGTTTTTCCTTGTTTTTTAGTCATAATTAGTCATTATTCAGTCTCCTATATTTTAGGGGAGAATATTCCACCTGGAGAAAATTCTCTTTCAGTTGACACTTCAGTTTGACTAGTTGAGTTGAGTTTAGATGTTACATTGGTTTTGTCACCGTGCAACAATGGGATCATCACCAACTAATGCTCAATTTCCTTGGGATCATCACCATACTGATGCATTACCCTTGATTTCTTGAGTTAACTGCTCACTACTCTTTGTTCAGTCAGTTAACTGAGGACTAGTTGACTAGTTAACTCAGCTAGGTGGTAGTTCACTCCTATAACTGCCTGAGAGACTAGAATAGGTGGAAGTTTACTCCTGTAACTACTGGTGTGTGTCCATATCACTCTAGACCACCACTATGGCTCATTATTTACTCATGTATCCTATATCTATTGTAAATTATTCACTCTTTGAGTGTGGAAATGGTTAATGAGAATTCTTTCTATTCTTTCTCTCCTTCTTCTTCTTTCTTCTATTCTCTCTACAAATGTGCGTATCATTGTTTAGATAGATATATTATGTGTAGGTTCAACACATTTACATGGTATCGGAGCGGACGGACTGCTAAGAAAAAGCTACACCATTTTATTTTTTTGCAGGTACAAAAGATTGAAGACAACAAAAAGATGGATTATTTGCCAAAAATACTTCTCATGCCTCATAACTATTTGGAATGGAAGCCAAAAATTATTCTTATGCTCAGATGCATAGGCTTGTACCAAATAACTATGGCAATGGAAGTAGAGCCTGATTCTGTCGATGAGAAAAATGACTTTCTCAATAGACAAGATATGGCCATAAGATGTATCCTCTATTTTATTTCTCCCGAAATTCTCCATCTAGTATATTATGACTGACAAGAATTCACTCCAAATGATTTATGGAGAAAATTGGATATTTTATTTGGGAATAAGGAAGAATACATGCAAAATGTTCACAAGATAGAGAATGTAGAAAATCGACTGGAAGATAAATCATCTCAGTTTGAAGAGCCTTCTACACAAGTATCTACAAAAATTTGTATTCCATTAATTGAAGATGATGTATACTCAATTTCAGATTTTTTTTTTGAATTTCATGTGGAATATATATGGCATGCATCTTAGGGGTCACATCTAGACACTTTTCCATGTGCAATGCATGCATGTCAGGAGACAAAAAGAGAGTCGTGCACATATGACCCGATTCTTATATTTTCTAAGAACCATTTGCAGAAAAAAATTGGATATTTGAATTCCTCTTGGGAAAATATCCAATTTCAAAAAACAAATCATCTGAAACGGAGTCCGGAAAGTGAAGTTATGATCTTTTTAAAATCAACAAAATTTCAACATTTTTCTAGAAACAGCTGCACGATTTTCAAAGTTTCATCCAAAACTTATTTGGATATTCGCCAGTACAAGAAGATAAAGTGGATATGTGTGGAAATCTCAATGGTGCATATACTTTATCATATCCATGAAGACATCTACATCTTCAAAAAAATCTTCAATGAGCACAAACTTGCACAGTTGCAAGGTATTCTTGGAGTGAAGGACGGGGTTTCTTAGCAACTGCTTTTTGTTCCTTCTCATTTTGATTTTTTTTTATGCATTGTAATTTGACGGGGGGGGTTCCCATGAGTTTTTCCCTCTTTCCTTGTTTATTTCAGTGTATATTTTGTATTTGGGTACCTAACATGGCCTCGTAGCTATGACCCATTCTTTATTTTCACCATAGTGATGTTCATGGGGGGGTGTTGGAGTTACTTCACACACACCTAGGATTTATTTTTCCCAAGGTTTTTCCTTGTTTATTAGTCATAATTAGTCATTATCTAGTCTCCTATATTTTAGGGGAGAATATTCCACCTAGAGAATATTCTCTTTTAGTTGACACTTCAGTTTGACTAGTTGAGTTGAGTTTAGATGTTGCATTGGTTTTGTCACCATGAAACATTGGGATCATCACCAACTAATGCGCACTTTCCTTGGGATCATCACCAGACTGATGGATTACCCTCAATTTCATGAGTTAACTCCTCACTACTCTTTGTTCAATCAGTTAACTAAAGACTAGTTGACTAGTTAACTCAGCTAGGTGGCAGTTCACTCTCGTAACTACCTGAGAGACTAGACTAGGTGGCAATTTACTCCTGTAACTATTGGTGTGTGTCCAGATCACTCTAGACCACCACTATGGCTCATTATTTACTCAAGTATCCTATATCTATTGTAAATTATTCACTCTTTGAGTGTGGAAATGATTAATGAGAATTCTTTCTATTCTTTCTCTCCTTCTTCTTCTTTCTTCTATTCTCTCTGCAAATGTGTGTATCATTGTTTAGCTAGATCTATTATGTGCAGGTTCAACAAATTTATAGATTTCTCTACAATGGTATCCTACTTCCATTATGAACTCTAATATCATAAGTGTATTTATTTCACTGAGTAATTTTAGACAAGTAGCTAAGTCATATATAAAAAATCCTTCCCAAGCACTCTTATTCTTGTCACACAGAGATGATTCGCACATCACCTCTTAAGTTGCTTGTTCTCTTTCACACCAAGCTTTTTAGTTAACTACACATATCTACCTTCAAGGCTATGGAGTCATACTTTTCCTTTCTATTCCCATTAATGAAATTAATCACCTTATAGATTCATGTCCTATGTGAGGATTACTTATTTTGTTGTACCTGCAATTTATTCACACTCTGTAGCATCTAAATAATAATCTTTCTATTCTTCTCTTCTCAAGTTCTTTATCCAATTTGCATTACTTTCCTTGTAGTTCTTTATTACCTCATCCAACTTCTGCAAGGTCTATCACACTTCCATGACTCTGATATCCAATCCTAGGCTTGAATTTGTCCAATTATACATTAATTCTGCCAAAATTGAAAGCAACCATTTTTGTTAGAATTATACTGTAATGATCCCAAGCCAAATTCTTTCTTGGAATCACTAACTACTACTAATTTATTGAGTTATTAAGTGCATACAAGATTCATCAACACATGGATATCACAATATATTCAATATGTAGAAGCACAAACAAAGATATGACCTTTTTATTATGAGCAATGTAAGGTCAATACAATAGATGAACGATCTGGCATAAACCTCAGATGGTCATACAAGCAATAGATATGAGCTGCTACAAAATGCTCCCGCTAATACAAAATAATGCCTCCAAAGGCTGAATAAGAGATGAAGATCAATACAAGTAGATCTGAATGCCAACTCTCCAGCTGAAGAATGCCACGCTCCAATAGAAGGTTGAAACCCTCAATAACTCGGCCCTGCTGCCAAAAGTGTCCAATCACCCTAAGAAATATGCCAATTGATAGATTGGATGATGGTAAGAATAACCCAGGTGCCGAAATATCCAATATCCCTCTCAATCTTCGTAGATCCGAATTTCCCACTGAATGGGGTGCCCCACTAGATGACTGAAACCCTAGCTGGTTCATCCCTAATGAAGGATGCCTTCGAATGCTCTGAAACTCTCCAAGAATATATATTGGGTGATGGTAAGAATAACCCAGGTGCCTGAATCTCCAATATCCCTCTCAATCTCCGTAGATATGAATTTCCCACTGAATGGGGTGCCCCACTAGATGACTAAAACCCTAGCTGGTTCGGCCCTGATGAAGGAGGCCTCTGAATGCTTTGAAAATCTCCAAGAATATAGATCGGGCGATGGTAAGAATAACCCAGGTGCCTGAATCTCCAAGATCCCTCTCAATCTCCGTAGATCTGAATTTCCCACTGAATGGGGTGCCCCACTAGATGATTGAAACCCTAGTTGGTTCGACCTCGATGAAGGAGGCCTCCAAATGCTCTGAAAATCTCCAATAATATAGATTGGGCTATGAGAATCCCATGGGAGAAGTTTCAGACTCAGATCTCAAGCAGATCTCCCTAGATCTGAGTTTTACTGAATTACAGGACGTCCCCTATGGCTCCAAGAC
>JZKD02S1997662.1:48980-78606 GCA_000966675.3 Picea glauca | reverse complement strand
TGGTTGAATTTCCTTCATGGCTTGACATGTTTAAGCTCTAGGATCTACCCTTAGATAAAAGGGGCCGGCTTTGATACCAATTGTTGGAAAACTGAGAGGGGGGGGTGAATCAGTTTTTACCGTGCTTAAACAATTATGCTTATTTTAAACTCTTTGCTGAGACACTAAATGATAATCACAATAATGCAGGGAAATAAACAATGGTAAATTCAGCATCAGTCACACATATGAGAAACACAGAGACATATATTTCTTGAGGAAACCCATACAGGGAAAAAACCTATTTTTATTTATATGATAAGTAATAGTTACATTCTTTACATTATCATACATATGAGCACCAACTCATAATGAGGCTGCAACCTCTGTTTTGCAGGCTGCAACCTCTGTTTTGCAAGCTACAACTTGCCGAGAGCACCAACTCTCTGTTTTCTCTAGCACCCACTAGAAGGAAGCACCAACTCCCTGTGTTCAAGCACCCACTTGAACCTCTGAGGACAACAATCCTCCCTAGCACCTCCCAACCACCCTGGAATATAAATATTTGCTACTGAATTTATTACAGTGATATGATGTTCGATGATGGCCTACCTGACTTATCACTGTTCTTCTCCACTTCGTTGCACTGTCTGCCTTATTGCCTTTCTGCTCAGATCATTTGCAATGTATAGGTTATGGGCCCACCACGCTTTTGCTGCGCAACTCTGATTCTTCTTCACCCTTGAATCACCACAACAATACTCCAATAGCCACTGCAAATTCCTACTATCACAACAACCAGATCTCCTCTTTGTACCGTGTATTTATAGCGTCTATGCACCTTTTGCATGCAATGTTTTCCATGCCTCTGCATGCACACTCTGCGTCATTATCCTCCACCTCTTGAGTTCTCTATCAGATCATCATCATCACTCTTCAGATTATCTGGTGATTACACATCGGTCTTCTTCGACTTCTCTAGCAGATGTCATCAATGGTTTTTGGCAGTCTCACAGTGTCGTGCCTCAGTAGCCCTCTGATCATTTCTTGATCCAATGGTTCAGATCAAATCGGGATTTCATATATCGCGATTTCGACACTTTCGATGACACAA
Source organism: Picea glauca (assembly GCA_000966675.3). Taxonomy (NCBI): domain Eukaryota; kingdom Viridiplantae; phylum Streptophyta; class Pinopsida; order Pinales; family Pinaceae; genus Picea; species Picea glauca. The sequence continues at coordinate 77,513 of JZKD02S1997662.1, read as the reverse complement.
AGTTTATGTCCACGGGAGTCGCGATTTCTCGATTCGCGATGTGCTTCAGCCCTCCTGGCTGAGCCCTGGTCCATGTGACCTGTCTCTGTGTGACCTTGGTCTTATCACTCCATCGGCGTTTCGGAATTTCTAATGTTCAAGGTTCTTGTCACTTCCAAATCGCAATTCGTGACACTCTGACACAGGCTATGATCAACGGTCCAGGTATAACCTTGGCTCACCGGCTACGATTGAGTCGCGATATTGCATATCGTGAAATCGCAATTCATGTTGCAATCCTTACCATATCCCAATTCGCGAAACTTCCGACGTAGAGTTTGATCAACGGTCCACATCTCTTGTTTTCTTTAACGGCTGAGATCAAATCGCGAAATCGTATATCGCGATTTCAGGTTTCTCGTTGTCAAGAGATTTTGACATTGCGAAGTGTCGATTCCCGATTCCCAAAACTCCGATGAGGAGAATCAATGGTCCAGATCACTTCTATCTCGATGACTCAGATTACATCGCAAAATTGCATATCACGATTTCAGAGCTTCTGTTGCAGTGTGTTCTTGACATATCAAAGTCCCGATCGTCGATGCCTCTACTGACGTCACACGTGGTTTGACACGTGTTAGATCCTGCCACGTGTCACTCTGATTTGTGAATTGCATGAGCCTAAAGTGTTAGATCTGCCTGAAACCTGTCATTCTCTGGTTGTTCCACGTGTCCCTGCATGACGTGGTCTACAGACGTGAGTTGGATCAACGGTCTAGATCCCATGTTGATCTGACGGTGCAGATCCAGTCGGGATTTCGCATATCGCGAAATCAGGGTTTTCGTTGCATTGTATTCTTTGCATATTGAAATCCCGATCCCTAAAACTCCGATGAGGCCTCCTGTCTACAAGTGGATTGTCCCAATATCTGCTTGATTTAACGGCTGCGATCAAGTCGCGAAATCGCATATCGCGATTTCGGGGTTTTCATTGTTGAGTGAATTTCGCATATTGAAATCGCGATCCCCGATTCTCCTATGAAGGAAATCAACGGACCAGATCTAATTATTGATTTAATGGTTGAGATAATATCATGATTTCGGGGTTTTCGTTGTCAAGGAACTTTGACATATCCAATTCGCGATCCCCGAAACTTCGATGACTACGCTCCTGGTCCATATGACCATTATCCTCATGACTGTAGCCAAACCTTCACTCCCTTTAAAGACCTTGCAGGTTCTCATTGATCTAACGGTGGTCGGGTCCCTACGCTCGGATATGACGGCTGAGACCTGTCCTCCTATCGAGATTCTCCCGGTGGCACCCGATCGTTGCCACGCATCCTTCCAAATAGACGGTCCTGATTATGTCGGGATTTCACCTTGGCTTTTCCCGATGGTATATCTCCCTCGCAGCTTCTGTCTGATCTGACGACTCTCGTTCTTTCGAGAAATTTGAATGAGGTCCTGTGGTTGTGGATCTCTGTCTTCCTTCTCTTCTGCAAATTCTTGTATCTTGAGCTTTGCCTTTGCTGCGCGCGTTTTCTTCAATGCTGTTCCTCCTGAGCTTTCACATCTGAATCCCCAAGGGATTTTTATCCTTCTTATCCTACCATCTCCACTGTTGTACTTGCCATCAATGACAAGAATACGCTACTTGGTAAACATTTTCCAACAACCTTCCCACTAAATAAATTTTGTACATCAAAAAGTAGAGATACTCAACAACTTAGTGATGATAATTCACACTTTTGTCTTGTTGATTCTTTTGAAATTGAGTCTTCATATTGCGTCTTCAATATTCGGTACTAGATCATTGTACTTATGTTTTCTTCTCTTTAATATATCTCTAACTCTGGCCTCTAACACTATCACTAATATCTCTGGTTCTAGCTCATAGATTCCTTGACAATAAAAGTCTCGTTCGCTAAATGTTGGAATATTGAGAGGGGGGGTGAATCAATATTGGTACTTTTATTACTTTTAAACACAATATGTATTGTTTATATTCATGAGCAGTTCATCAATAGAATTCAAAACATCATGATCAGTATAAATAAATAGTGAACAATAAGAAACCACACAAGTACATGATATACCATTATTTTATGTGGAAACAGAATGCGGGAGAAAACCATGGAATGTTTTTCTTATATATCAAAACAAATACATTCATAGGAAGGACCAACTTCCTTGTTTTCTAGCTACAACTGAAAGGAGTCGTCAACCCCCTAGTTTCTCAAGCTCCAACCTAAAGGAAGCTACAACTCCCTTAGTTTTTCGACACCAACTGGAAGGAAGCTACAAACCCATTTCCTTGCCCCATATTGCCACCTTGAAATATAAATGGATACCAACCTGTCACTACCACAAACTCTGTCAATCATGCCACTATAGATATGTTCATTGTAGATCATGTCACTATAAAACTTGTCATTATAAACCTATCACTGAAAAACCTATCACATCGATCTCATCAACCAATCATATATGATCACATAGATCTCATACCCATTATCACAAGTGTATAGATCAAACCATGTATCTAGGATCATAAATATGTCTCTCTAATCATGTGCCATACATATACAAACATCCATAAACCAAATATAATGAACTATTACATCAACCATGTATCAAACCCTCACTGTTATGCAGCTTCAAACTATACTATTATCTTAAAGAAAACACCTCAACTAAAATGTCTCAAACATGTACCATATGACATAAGATATGCCTCAAAAAAATACCCAAGAATGTGTTCCCACTATAAGCAACAAGTGAACCAACAATGTATCTTTGTAGATTTGCCTCATACAACATGTACCATACATCCAATAGCACCTCAAGGGAATATGCTCAACCTCACATGACCATACCTCAAGAAATCACCAAGATCCAACTTCAAACAACCACATAAACATGCATTCTACTTCTGTAGATGATTATGTTGTACTTGAACATTGCCACACATGCATGTAGACTCTCCTCAACTCATGCAGTCTATTGCACACCTCATCCTTCAAATTTGTCTTTTCCTTGCGGGACAAAGCTATTTGTCTCGCAGGTCCTCACGTGATGAGCTACGGGAAACCCATGGGGGTGCCTCATAGGACACTAGTAGTTTGACCCATGGGGAACAACTAAAATAAGATTTTTCACAAAACCCTAACTCTTCTCTGCAGTCACAAAATTTTGTAGTCGCTCTTCCTTCACTGCGCCATATTTGCGCTACCTCATATTTTTCAATGAAATCCCTGCCAAAAACCTTTCACAATATAGATATTCAATATTCTTAATAGGTGCTAATGAGAGTCTCTTGATATCTTATTTATACTTCCCAAGTGCATTCCCTTAGGGGGCATCTTGTAACTGTTTTACCCATTTTCCTTTTTCTAGGGCTAACCCACATTTGTTTTGCAACTACTTTACCCATAATTAGTAAACTCGTAATTTATTTGTTACAACTACTTACACATAATTAACTTCCTGTTGCAACCACTTTGACTAGCAAACTTCTTGATGACTTTCTAGGGGATTCTAACATTATTTACTTCTTGTTGAACTTCTATGGTTTTCTATATTATTCTTGAGGGTCCTCCAACTTCACAAGGCCATATCTCCCTAACCGTGAGGAACCACATGGCGTACCACATATCACCATAAATGGCATGACACATGTTATCCATCTATGATAGTCTTACTTTAAAGTACACTTACCTTCATGTATTTATTCCATGATCAACTACAGGTTCCATGATCACACCTTCGGGGCTACCAGAATTTGTTTTCAAGATTTCTTCAAGGGTTGATATCAATAAAAACCAACCCAATATTTCAAAAATATCCTCCTTTGGCATTGATGGAAATACTCTAGTAACAATCTGATGCAACGATGATGGCATGGAAACACTTATGCTCATTCTCCCCTTGTGACCATCACTCCCCCTAAAATCATGCCTTTGTTCTTTCTCTCCATTTCCATACCTCTGAGTATTGTCCCCCACTTTGACATCAATGGAAAAGATTATTTTCAGTTTGGGGCAGCTCCCCCTGTCTGAACTTTCCTTTGGGATTCTTCCCCTGTTTGAACTATCCTTTTTCTCTTAATGGTGCTTCCTTGTGTAAATCCATGACATATATAAAAAGCATTCAAAAATCATTATGGGTCAAAAACTACTCCGAGTTTCTATCAAAGATACTCAAATGTCTCTCTTGAAAGAGGTTTGGTGAAGATATCTGCAAAATACTCTTTTCTCCCAATCTACTCTACCTCGATGTTGTTTTCTGCAACATGTTCTCGTAGAAAGTGAAACTTGATTAGAATGTATTTTTTCTTGGAGTGCATCACTGGATTCTTTGAGATACTTATGGTGTTGGTGTTATAAAAAAAAATTGGAATGGGCTCATCATATTCAACTTTTATATCCTTCAAGGTTTGTTTCATCCATAAAACTTGAGTACAACATGCTACTGCTAAAATATACTATGCTTGTGTTGTAGACAAAGATATTGATGATTGTTTCTTACTTAACCAAGATACCAGACACTCACCCAAGTAGAAAGTTTCTCCACTTGTGCTTCTTCTATCATCAATGCTACCTACCCAATATGCATCTGTGTAGGAAACGAGAGATAAATCATTTCCTTTTGGATACCATAATCCAAACTCTTATATACCTTTGAGATATCTAAATATCCTCTTCATTTCCATAACATGTGACTCCTTTGGGGTTGCTTGAAACCTTGCAACCTGTCCAACTGCCTGCAACACATCTGGTCTAGAAGATGTCACATAGAGTAAGATTCTAATAATCAATCTGTATAGTATTTAGTCTGCATCCCTGGAATCATCATCCTTATTTAACTTGCAACTAGTATGCATAGTAGTACTAACTGGTTTACAATCTTCCATTCCAAATCCTTTTAGCATTTCTCGAATATACTTGGTCTGAGAAATGAATATGCATTTGTTTCTATGACATATCTGTAGTCCCAAAAACAAGGAAAACTCTCCAAGTAATGACATCTTAAAATCATTTGGAATGTCTTTGGAAACTTTCTGACTCATCATGTCATCATCACTTCCAAAAATAATATCATCAACATAAACTTCAATTAACATGGTACTATCTTGATTTACCTTTACGTAGATATTGTTGTCTGCATTTCCTTTCTTGAACCCTTGTTTCTATAAGTATCTATCCAATATTGAATACCATGCTCTGGGGATTTTTTCAAACCATATAGGACCTTCTTCAACCTACAATCATAATTTTCTTTTTCTGACAACTAAAATCCTTCTAGTAGCTCGATGTAGACTTCTTCCTTTAGATATTTGATTATAAATGTTGATTTCACATCCATATGATATGCTTTAATATTATTAGAACATGCATAATCTAGGATTATTCTGATTGCTTCCATTCTGGATATTGGGGAAAAGGTCTCTTCAAAATATATACCTTCAATCTAAGTGTATCCTTTACATACCAATCTTGCTTTGTTTCTGGTAACCTGTCCATCCTCGTTCAATTTGTTTCTGAAGACCCAATTTGTATCAGTCACATTCTTGTTCTTCAGCCTTGGAACTAGTTCCCAAGTGTCATTCTTCTCTATCTAATATAACTCTTCATCCATAGCTTTGATCTTGTGCAAATCCTTGCTGGCTTCGTCAAAACTGCTTAGCTCAAATGTGGATAACAGTGCTAGGTGATGTTGTTCTGGTGAACACATTATTCTTCGGGTTTCAAATCCCGCATATTTATTTCCAATAATCTTTTTTGGTTGATGATTTTTCTGCATTCATCTACTAGGTTTCTTTGGAGGCACCTGAAGATCTTGCTGCTCTTTCTCTACTTCTAACTTATCTTCTTCTTCTTCATACATTGCTTGTTTGTCTACTTCTTCTTCTTTCAAATATTATTCGTGATCTTATTCCACTGAATCTTTGTTTCCTTCCCTTATCTTTCATCCATCTATCTCATATATCATCACATTGATTCTTTCCACTATTTTTTTGAGTCTTAAATTGAATCATTTGTATGCTTTTATTTTTCTTGAGTATCCAACCAATATTCCTTTATCAACTCGAGAGTCAAACTTTCCAATATTTCCATATTCTCTTTTGATATAGCATTTTCTTCCAAACACTCTAAAATGTTTCACATTTGTTAGTCTTCCTTTTTAAATCTCATAGGGGGTATTATCACTATTATTTCTAAGCATTCCCTTGTTTTGTATGTGAATTGTTATGTGCATTTCCTATACCCAAAAGATGTTCATCAACTTGGAATCTTTAAAAATGGTTTTGGCCATTTCATGTATTGTTTTGTTCTTCTTTTCGATAAAGCCATTTTGTTGAGGTGTCCTAGATGTTCTGAATTTCCTCTTTATCCCATGCCTGCTATAGAATTCCATGAATTCCTTTGATGTAAACTCTCATCCATTGTCTTATCTAAAACACTTGACTTTTTATTGTGTCTCAATTTCAACCAACTCTTTGTATATCTTTGTATATCTTGAAATGTTTTAATTCTGTGAATTCTTCTTGAGAAAGAAAACTACATTCATTCTTGTCTATTCATAAATTAGTAGCATAAATAAATTTTCACCATTTAATCCCTTCATTATTGTCAGTCCAACTAGATCAGCATGCACAATCTCTAGTGATTTTGTTGTGGAGTACTCTTTTGATTTGAACTTGGTCCTGGTTTTTCTTCCGTGTAGAAAATGCTTGCATAGAGTATTTGTTGGCTTCAAGATATGGGGCATTTCTCTTACTACTTTCTTTCTGTTGATTTTGACAAGATTATCAAAATTTATGTGACCCATTCTTTTGTTCTAGAGCCAAATTTCATCTTCGTTTCCTAAGAAACGTTTTTTCTTTTCCAATTTCATTTAGTAAATATATGTTTCTTCGGGTTCTTACACTTGTAACCACCAATTGTTTTGATCCTTCTTTTATTATCTCACATTTGTATGAGTAAAACACAATTATGTGTCTGTGGTCACTTATTTGACTTACACTTAGTAGATTGTGTTTCATGTCTTCGATTAGTAGAACATTTTCTACCCTAGCATCCTTGCTTCCAAGCTTGACTGTGTCTCTTCTTATAATTTTGATTAAGTTTTCATTGCCAAACGAAAATGATCCATCTATTTCATTCTTCAATTTTAGAAATATGTCCTTATCATCTGTCATATGCTTTGAGTAGCCACTGTCAACATATCATCTGTTAGCACTAATATTTTCATGATCAAATTTTGGTCTTAAAAAATCATATTTTTCTTATATATAGATAATAAGGTCTTGTTAGCATTTCTTTTTCCATATTAAGGTCATATGAGGGGTTTAAAAGTCTAAAACTAATATTTTGAAAAGGATGCTATAGGAAGTTCCTACAATTTTCCTATGCAGAAAAAGTGTGTTGGCGCTATAGGAAGTTCTCATAGTGCAACCTGTTTTTAGACAAATGACACAGTTTTGGAGGATGATTACGAGACCAAAAACCTATTAAACCTATTTACTTACTGAGTTGAGTTTTATATCAATCACTTAATATCATAGCGGAGGACAACTCATTTTCCAAGTGGAGCTTTATTAGCCAAAGACCTATTCTAGTGTAAAATTGTTGCCTAGAAATCAGGGATTGTTGTCACTATCCAACACTCCTATTTTTTAGGGATACCACATCCTTTAAATTTTTAATAATATATATTTCAAACACCTTGGTACCTGATAATCAAGGTTGATTTCTTTATGGAGAATATTTTGGGAACATATCATCATGTTGACCTATTTTTTAGCAAGAAGTTACCAGAAATTTTGGAATTTTCCTCTTTTAGTCATCAACTTTTGGCATGGATTTTGAGCAGATGGTGATAAATATCAATAAACAGAAAGTGGGTTTTATCAAAAATAGTATCATATACAAAAACCTCTCTTGGTTTTTACACAGGTATCATGGTTTTGGATATTCAAATGAATCTTTACAACTCATTTTTCAGATTCAAAAATTCAGGAATTTTTCTATTTTAGTCATTATCTTTGGGAACAGAGCATGGGCATATGGAAGGTTATTTTTGAAAAGTGAAAGAGGTTTTTATCAACAATAATTTCATATACAAAACCTTTCTCGTTTTGTACACATGTGTCATGGTGTGGGATATTCAAATGGATCTTTACAACTCATTTTTCATATTCAGAAATTCAGGAATTTTCCTGTTTTAGTCATTATCTTTGGGAACATATCCCGGGAAATTGGAAGGTTATTTTTGAAACGTGAAAGTGGTTTTTCTCAATAAGAGACTCATATACAAAAACATATTTTTGTTTTTACACAGGTGTCATGGTTTGGGAGAAAAAAGTGGATCTCTAAGCATCATTTTTCCAGAATTTGGACAGTTTATTTTTCCTAAAAATTGCATAGCCACCTCATCAGTTCAAATTTGGGATGGAAGTTTTTGGATCCATTTTTCTTGGATCTTGAGAAAAATGTAATATATTTATAATATAGGAATGAAAAGTGTGAGAGAGGGGTGGAAGGGGGGGGGTAATCCTTATTTTGGCTTTCATTGTAAAACTTTCAAGAGCTAATTTTTGTTTATATTTTCTTATGTAATGATATCAGCTTCTTGTGAAGCCAATGGTTTGTGTGTGTTTCTATTATCTGTTTATCATCTCTTCTACTTCATATTGAACATATTTTTGTATTGTATGATACATGACTGCAAATATTTTTTGATAAGGTTTTTTTATAAGATATATTGCAATCTTTGCTACAGAAATGTTTAAGCCCTTTGAATCTTATTTAGAAAGGTTTTCTAAGTAATGATTCATTCTTCTACCGAGTAAAGGAATTAAAGAAACATTTTCTCTTTCGTGAATTTATCAGCTTTTGTTCCACAATTCTTCTATACCATATCACTTACCTTATTTCACTTATCAAAGTTTTTATTTACTTGTTTTGTTGCACATAGGAAAGTGGTTTAAATATCTCAAATCATAAGCCTCATTGAAACCAAATGTGTGATCTTTCCACCTTCATAAACTTATTGAGAATTTTGAAATAATATGTCCTAGGCTTGAATCAATAGAATTATTGAGTTGAATTCTAGCTCTAACATATTTTGGCGTCGTTGCTGGGTATGAAGCAATGGAGATATTTTCCCTGGGAAGAACGAAAATGAAGAGATCTATTGTTTGATGGTGAAAAAACAATAGAAACATGGTTCTCAGTGCATATTTCACCTAGAAAATCCATGAAGGATGAGTCCATAGTTGATTCCACTGATATAGAAATTCAAAATCCATGGAAGCTATACTAGCTGCATGGTATGAATTTTGTGATTTTTCTCATGTACCTAGATTTCCAAATCTTGTACCTGATAGAGAAGCATGGGAACACTGCCTTCCGAGGTTTATGGGAAATTAATATGACCATCCTACCAAGAACCTATTTGATTTTCATGAGTACCTGCATAGGATGGCTATTTAGCATGACGATGTTCTTATCAAAATATTCAAGGACTCCTTGGAAGAGAAAGCCCGTGAGGAGTGTAAATCCCTTCCTACTGCTAGTATTGCTTCATTGAGTGTTTTTCATGTTGTATTTTACTTTCATTACAAAGAAATGTATTCAACTGAGTTTTTATTTGAAATTTGTTGGGAAGTTTTCAAATCATGTCTTCATTAGGAAGATTGTGCCTGTAATACTGAACAGGAAATGGAAATTGATGGTCAGGTTGATAATTCTGATCATATTCAAGAAGACACATTTTTCTCTTCCTTACCTGTCATTGAGGATGAATATTTCATTGAGCATACTCATTCCCTTGGCTATAATCAAGCTAATGATTTTCATGAAATATTTCAAGGAGCATATGAGGCACATAATTTTAGCAATGAATCATCCTTTACGCAGGACCAAAATTATCCTCTTAACCAACTGAAAGCATGTCATGTTCTTCAGGATCCAATAGCATCCTGGATGGACTTGTCATTTCCATAGATCTCAAATGCTGAAAGTTTTGGCATCTCATATATTTGTATATCTGAGTACATGTTTTTTGTGGAATTTTTGTTGTTCATGACATAATCTCATCATGTCCTCTTAATTAGCTGCAAACAAGAATTACATTTCATCAGTCATATATTTTTATGGCTTCATTGAAAATATGATTACACTTTATCAAGTAGAAATTCATTTGATCAGAGTAGGAGTGTGCATAAATAAGCTTGCAATGCAAGTATTTGATTTTCAGTTTGAGTACAACATTCAATTTATATTTGGTTTGCAACAGTAGGTTTTGGTTTCAGAATAAGTTGCAGAATTTTGGAATGAGAGGAATGACTACATATGCCAATAGATGAAGGCACAATTCTTCTTGTTCTTGGCAACTTGTAGGGAGCATGCCATCCCCCGTGGAGCCAATGTTAGCACTAATATTTTCATGATCAAATTTTAGTCTTAAAAATTCATATTTTTCTTATATAAATATAATAATGTCTTCTTAGCATATTTTTTTCCATATTAATCTCATATGATGGGTTTTAAATTCTAAATCTAATATTTTGAAAAGGATGCTACAGGAAGTTCCTGCAATTTTCCTATGTAGAAAAAGTGTGTTGGCGCTACAAAAAGTTCCCGTAGCACAACCTGTGTTTAGGAAAATGACATGGTTTTGGAGGATGATTATGAGACAAACAACCTATTAAACCTATTTAATTGTTGAGGTGAGTTGGATATAAATCACTTAATATCATATGGAAGGACAACTCATTTTCCAAGTGGAGCTTGATTAGTCAAAGACCTATTCTAATGTAAAACAATTGCCTAGAAATTAGGGTTTGTTGTTACTATCCAACACTCCTATTTTTTAGGGATACCACATCCTTTAAATTTTCACTCATATATATTTCAAACACCTTGGTACTTTATAAGGAAGGTCTAATTCTTAATGGATAATATTTTTGGAACACATCATCACATTGACCTCATTTTTAGCAAGAAGTTACCAGAAAGTTTAGAATTTTCCTCTTTTAGTCATCAACTTTTGGCATGGAGTTCAAGAAGATGGTGATCAATATAAGTAAAATGAAAGAGATGTTTCTCAATAATAACCTCATGTACAAAAACATATCTCAGGTTTTACATAGGTGTCATGGTTTTGGAGATTCAATTGAATCTTTACAACTCATATTTTAGATTCAAAAATTCAGATTTTTTCTTATTTTAGTCATTATCTTTGGGAATAAACGTGGGTAGATGGAAGGTTATTTTTGAAACATTGAAGAGGTTTTTATCAATAAAAATATCATCTACAAACACCTTTCTTAGTTTTTACACACATGTCATGGTTTGGGAGATTCAAATGAATCTTTACAACTCATTTTTCAGATTCAGAAATTCAAGAATTTTCTTGTTTTAGTCGTTATCTTTGGGAACAAATCCCGGGCAACTAGAAGGTTCTTTTTGAAAAGTGAAAGAGGGTTTTATCAATAACATACAAATCTACAAAAAATCTTTCAGTTTTTATAGGGGTTCCATGGTTTGGGATAAACAGGTGGATCTCACAGCATCATTTTTCCAAAATTTCAATAGTTTATTTTTCCTAAAATTTGCCTAGCCACCTTATCATTTTGAATTTGGGATGGAGGTTTTTTTATCCATTTTTATTTGATCTTGAGAATAATGTAATATATTTATAATATAGGAATGAAAATAGTGAGAGAAATGGGGGACATCCCTATTTTGGCTTTCATTGTAAAACTTTCAAGAGCTAATTTTTGCGTATATTTTCTTATGTAAAGATATCAACTGCTTATGAAGCCAATGGTTAGTGTGTGTTTCTATTCTCTGTTTATCATCTCTTTTACTTCATATTGAACATAGTTTGTTTTTTTATGATACATGACTGGAAATCTATGTTGAGAAGGTTTCTTTATAGGATATATAGCAATTTTTTCCACGGAAATGTTTAATCCCTTTGAATCTTATTTGGAAATGGTTTATGAGTAATGATTAATTCTTCTACCGAGTAAAGACATTAAATAACAGGTTTATCTTTGGTGAATTTATCATTTTTTGTTCCACAATTCTTCCATACCATATCACTTATCTTATGTCAGTGATCAAAGGTTTTATTTACCTGGTTTGTTGCACATAGGAAATTGGTTTAAATAGCTCAAATCATAGGCCTCATTGAAACCAAATGTGTGATATTTCCACCTTCATAAAATTATTGAGAATTTTGAAACAAGATGTGCTAGGCTTAACTAAATAATAGTCTTGAGTTGACTTCTAGCACTAAAACCATCCGCGTTTTTTTTTTTTTTTTTATCTTGTAGGGAAAGCATGAACTATTCAATGTTGAATTCATCCTGCTTTCTTATCCATATCCTTTGTGGTTCCTATATGTGATTTTTGATATTATATTATGATTCTCTAGGAGGAAAAATCAATCTACAATCTTTGGCCATGTGTCCAAAGTTGTTGCAATTGTAACATTCTACTTCAGTACTCAAGGATTCAAATATGTTGTAACTTTTTCTCTGTGCTTCATGATGTATTATAGGGTAACCATTTCTTATGTAGCCTTCGTAGTTAATTTTGATCTTGGTATTGGCTTTAAAATTCACATCTTTGTGCTCAAAATTATTACATGAATATCATAAACCAAGACAAATAGTTTTAAACTTAGGGGTGGAGGATCTTATGAAGGGTGTTTCTCTTCTGAATCCTTCTTCTTCTCTAGGTCTTTCTATTACTGGCTACTATTTATTCCGAATTTTGAATCTTCTAGGTGGTGGAGTATCTCTACAATATTCTTCTTGGATATTCTTTCCTTGTTTCTTCTTAGGAGAACCTGTGATTGTTTCTGCAGAGATTCTTTGTTATGCTTCTTGTTATATTTTCTTGGAGATCGAGCCTTTTTTCTGTCTATTTGTATCCTATTTTGTATTTATCATAGTATGGATTTTGACTGTCGATGATCTCATCCAATATTTTGTTGTTGTTTTGCTGCATGTCTTTCTTATAAATATCTTTTCTTAGAGTGATTATCTCTCCTTCTAGGCCTTCAATCATCTTTTCCTTTTCATCTAACTGAATTATGGGTGCTTCTTCAATTATTTTTTCTTCTTCTACCTATATTTTAACTTCGTGATCGTCTTCTCGACTTCTTTGGAGTTGGAATTCAGAAATCCTTCTTTCCTATTTAGTCCTTCCTTGAGTGACTTGATTTTATTTCTTTCAACCCTTAGATCTTCTAAGGAACTGATCAATTCTACCCCATAATCAATTTCTCCTTCCTTTATGAAATCTTCAACAGAATATTCTTCATTGGAATATTCTACTGCCATGAAGAGTACTCTTCCAGTATCACTATCTCTTTCTTCATCCTCATCTGATTAGGAACTATCTTCCTTAATGAAGAGAATTTTCTTGAAGAATTTATTTTTGTTTCTTCTACTCTTTCGATTTTTCTTTTTCTTTGTAGGGTCTTCTTCCTCATCACTTTATTTATTCTTATGAGGAAATTTAGAATCAAAATGACCAATACCACTATAATTAAAACATTTCAATGGAAGCATACCTTTGTATTTGTAGGTTCCTCTTTTCAACTTTCTGATGAAGTTTTCTGGTGCACGCTCCAACCCTTCTCCACTCTTTTGGGGTTGCGCAACCTCTCAGTCTAGGATAGTTTTAAATAAATGAGTCATAGAAACTCCTTAGGTCCTTTCTTGGAACCCAAAAACTCTATCACAGGTCCTCCCTTTCCTTGCACAGGTTGTGTGTTACCCGCATAACCTCTCCTTAGCGTTCTTCAAAGTTAACACCAACAATGCTAGCTCTCTATCCTAGACTCCCTCCTTGATGTGACTATGGAATACGACCATGGGCCAACTCCCTTCGTGACTCTGTTATTTGTGACTTTCATGAACTACTACTCCCCTTTTTCCCGATTCCCAAATCGATTAATTCTTCGGGACCAAATCTATGGTCCACATTCCCCTAGCGATCGACGATTGAGATCTAATCACAAGTTCATACTTCACGAGTCCTCTCTTATTTTAACTCTTTCCTTCCTGAATTATGAATCAACAAAGCATTGATCTTTCTCCGTGTGTCCTATCTCAATGGGCTGCTAGGATTTCTTCGGATCCTGGCTCTTCAGGTATCCTCTCCTCGACTTTTTTTCGAAGGATTATTCCTCTGAAATCCATGGATATCTACCATTCATCCTCCCAAATCCAATGGTCTAGAATCACCCCGTACTTCAGCCTTCACAAATTTTGAACTGCTCCCCTTACAATTCTTCAGAAGTCCAAATCCTCAAACTCTCGGATCTACTTCCACCTGTCCTCCTAGGCGATAGATGATTTCTCTATATTCGAGACTTCATAAAGTCCTCAACTCCTTTGCACACTTATTTCACTTCTCCCTTTCAATACTTATACTGTTCTTGAACTCTTTCTGCACTCCTTGCAGAGTTCTGTGCAGACTCTCATGCAACTTTTCTCGGCTTGAAAATCTCCAAGGTTCCCAATTCCTCTACGTCCTTCAATGGGCTTCCTCTTTCCCTCCTAGAAAATTGATGCCTTCCTCCTAATATTTGTAACACAAACTTACAATATCGTTGGTGCACTCCTTTCACTCAAACAGTTCTTGGACGACTTCTCCCTTCGTCTTGTGGAAGGTTTTAAGGAATCTCCTTTCCTTTGTCGATGCACTCTTGCAAAGCCTTCCTTCCTCATAATGTTTAGTAATTATGGGATTATATTAAGGGTTCCAACATTTAATAATGTGTCGTTCATGTGCATCCTTACACCAACTCGATTCCCTCCTGGAAGAGTACTTCAGAGTGTTCAGTAACTCTGGATTGTATATTCTCTTATACAGTATTTCCTTCAAAGGTATTTAACCACCTTGAAATTTCTTCCTGAATCTGTGAATTACCCTGGTATTCCCTCCTGAAAGTTTCTCTTCTAACTCCAATGAGTTCATAAACACACTCCTTGTGTCATCGTACAGAGTTTCCACCCTCTTTCGTTTACTCCTTGCACTTAGCCTAGAGAACCAGACTTAATTCGACACACTCATAGATAGAAAATTATAGTTATATCCCTGCAGATGATTTATAACATACATATACAGCTCAAATGCATACAAATGACATGCAATACAAAATATCCATTACACAGAAATTGATAACAGGAAAAAATCATATTTTCTATTAATGGTAGAATGTTCATTACAATACAGGAGTCCGAGCTACCACTGAGTCTCGGCTCTCTGAGTTTCTCTCCCTATCTCTTATGCATCTACCTACAACCTACTCTCCTTGGAAACAATTCAAAGACTTATACAAGAGGGGATCGACGAGATTTCCTCCAAGATAAACTAGTGGTGTCAAATCACCATTCAAAACACCTGTCTAATGGGAAAATTGCAATGATGGAAATCTACTCCAAATCGGATGAAAATCCCTCCTACCATCAACCACTTAATGGAGACCATATCTCCATCTTGTGTGAAGGAAAATTTTGACTCTTCCAGCTTGTCCTCATTAAATTCCTAGATCATTCTTTTGATTCTAGAGGAAAAATGAGAAGGCAACGTCTCTCCCTTCCTTGAATGTGCACCATGCGTGTAAGTCGGTTGATGCATGTTGAGGTGGATCGATGCTCCTGCATAATTTTCCATTTCTTCATCTTCTTATGAATCATCACTGCAACTGCAATCTAACTTTTCATTTTTCTTGATATTTTTCTTTGTTATCTTAGATTCCTTAAATGTTTCTTCCTTCATAATTGGATTACTTTCTCTATCCTCATCTCATAAGATGTGAGTATCCCATGTAGATCATCGATGGCCATTGTATATAGGTCCACTCTTTCTTCTAGATTTTAAATCTTTGGATCAAATCTCATCGGAAGAGACCTTAGTACCTTTTGAACAAGAACATGTTCCTTCATTTGGTCTCTCAATCCTTTAATAGAGTTCATTGTTTTGTCGACTCCTAGAAAGTAGGCTACAATGTTTTCATCTTCCTCCATATTTAAGTGTTTGAACTTGGCTCTAAATGTTTTAATTTCATCTCCCTTGAATTTGGCGTATCCTTTGTATATATTCTAAAGTTTGTCCCAAACTTCTTTTGTGGATTCACAGTGCATAACATTGACATGTATTAATTCAATCAAATCATTGAGGATAGCATTTTTATCCCTTGAATCGTTATCTTCAAGTTTATTTCCATCCTTAGCTATTAGGGGAGTGGTGGGTACCTTGTATCCATCTACTACTTCTCACCAAACATATAATCCCTATGTTTTCATCCTTCTCCAAAACAAATAGTTATGACTGTCAAACTATGGTACTCCAATATTAGCATATTCCATGATCTCCTTCCAATGGCTAGATTACTTCTTGAAGTAACTACTCTGATATCAATTGTTTGAATACTGATATGGGGCTGAATCTATATTGGTAATTTTATTACTTTTAACCACAATATGTATTGTTTAACTTTATGAGAAATTCATGAGTAACATTCAAAACATCATCAACGGTATAAATAAATAATGAACAATAAGAAAGTACATAGGTACACAATACACTAGTATTTTACATGAAAACCCAATGTAGGAGAAAACCACAAAATACTTTCCTTATATTTCAAAAAAAATACATTCATAGGAAGCACCCACTTCCTTTTTTTTTAGCCACAACTGAAAGGAAGATCCAACCCCCTAGATTCTCAGGATCCAACTTGCAGGAAGATACAACACCCTTAGTTTTCTAGCACCAACCAGAAGAAGGCTACAACCCCCTTTCCTTTCCCTGTCCTGCCAACATGAAATATAAATGGAGACCAACATGTCACTACAACAAAAAAATTTGATCCTGACATTGTAGATCCTATCATTATAAAGCCTGTCACTCAAAACCTATGATTGAAAAACATGTCACATCAATCTCATCAACCAATCAGATCTGATCAAATTATTGGCATGTTTACAGGAAGAGTGTGCTTGTCATATATGGAAATAAAAACAATGATGATGACATGTTTACAAGTAATAACATCGATGGAAAATAGGAAAGAAGTGATGAGAGTTCGAATATTCAGACTTTGAAGGATAAGAAAAGAGGAACAAATCTCAATCGTTGGATCTAAGTGCGAAGGACCAACAACTATTAGATCCTATGGAGTTGCAAGGAGGATACACCCAGGAGTCATTCAACACTCCAAAGCTGCGAAGGAATCTTGGTCGACCATTCTTGGGAAGAACACATGGTTACAGATAAGCAGATTCACAGAATCATGAATCGAAAGAACTACTTCGAGCAGTCCACAATCCACAGATCTCGTGACACGCAAAGTCCTAATGTGATCTATACCATTAGATCATGGGGATTTTTTTCGTTGATATGATTCTCGCATATATGAGGAAGTTGGGAGGCAAATACCCTAGGAGTTGGGAGCCACAACAATCTTGGCTATCCATTAAGGTAGGATACGTGGTGAGATATCAACATTTCGCTGACTCGCAAACTGAAAATTCAAAGGTGAGAGTTGTAAGAACTCACAAAGTTCGAGCTCGTGAACATTATCATAGCCATTGGTTGGAGGAATATTGTGGACCATCGATTTGATATAAAGGAAGTTTGGAATTTATATTTCAGAAGAACGAAGGTTCTCTAAGCTCTGACATCTCGAGTCACAAAATCTCAAAGTATGAATAAGTGATCTGAGCCATCATATCACAGGGAGTCTTGGACTGTCGATTGGACGAGAATGGAGAATCGGGAATCAGGAGCACAGAATTCAGGAGATTCAGGTTGGCTCACATCCAAATGCCCAACATGCAAAGTCATGATTTGATCACAATCATCGATCAAAGGGAGATTTTGGATCATTGATCTAACACTTCAAACCATGTTCACAAATTTGTGAAACGCAAAGTATCTAAATGCGAAGAGGAGATCTGAGTTGTCGAATCTTAGAGAATCAAGGACCACTGATCTAAGGAAGTTAGGCCTATGGTCATGACCATGGTCACATCAACGAAAGTTAAGGGAGAAGCTAGAACATCGCTAGGCTCCACTTCAGATATTGAGAGTTGGGAGAATCAAGGCAACCAATAATAGATTACTCGATTTACGAAGTCATGAAGAAGCTAGGAGATTGATCCCCAAGTCAGAGCCAAAGGTCACATCATTAGAGGATAAAGGGAATAGAGCTAGCAGTGCTAGGCTCTTCTTTGGAGATTGAGAGTTGGGAAAATTGAGGTGACTCGCAGTCGATCACATGAAATGTGAAATCATGAAATGACTGTTGGTTAGGCATATGGTCACCACCAAGGGTCATGTGAAAGGAAGGGAATTAGATAGAAAATCTAGTTCCCATTGTGAAGTTTTATCAGGAAGGTAAAAGGCACCAAAGGGATGAGCGCACAGAGGTTCTCTCTGTACCTTCCAGAATGAAGTGATTGTATCTACCAAATAATTCAAAGAGATTCAGGGTGAATGCCAGAGGAGCTGAAGAGTCTCGAGATAAATAATAGTGGAATGAAGAATCATCATAGAGATAATTGACAGATGGAAGAGTGTTGAAGACTATAAATGCAACAAAGAGGATAAGCTCAATTGTGACAGAGAAGATGAAGGGTCGCACTGCCAGAGAAGCCAATGAATCTCAAGATAACGGTCATTGGTGATGAACATATTCAGCATAACTGCTAGAGGATACAAAGAGTTGCAATGATGATATGGCAGAGGACTTGGAATGATAAATATATGCAGAATAGAGAAGAGACGGTTTCTTGAGTTGAGATCTATTAATGCAGGTAGAAGCATGTTGTGTGTAGCAGCTGAACTGCACAGAAGAGTGTAGTGCATAGAATGGAAATAGGAAACAAAGAATAATGCATAGAAGAAAGACATAGAACATAAATGCATATCTAAGAAAGGAAGAGAAAGTCAAGGTGCGCATGCAGAAACAGAGAAGAAGATCAGAAAGCTCAAAAATCTTTGAGAAGGAAGACACTGATGCAGGCAGAGGAGAGAAGTATAGCAAAATGGTGATGAGACCAGTAAGTCCTTTGACAAACACTATATCATTGTGATAAATTTTTGTAATGAAGTTTTTAAAACCAGGGTGGTAGGGAGGTGCTAGGGAGTATTGTTTTCCTTGGAGTTTCAAGTAGGTGCTTGAACACAGGGAGTTGTATCTTCCATCTGGTTGCAGCTAGAAAAACTAGGGTGGTAGGGTGGTGCAAGGGAGAAATATTTTTCTCTGATATACAGGTTGGTTCCTGTGTGACTGGAAGTTGGTTCTTCCATCCAGTTGGTGTTGGAACACTCAGGGAGTTGGTGCTTCCTTCTAGTGGGTGCTAGAGAAATCAGAGAGTTGGTGCTCTTAGCAAGTTGCATCTTGTAAAACAGAGGTGGTATCCTCACATTGAGTTGGTTCTCATAAGAATGATAATGTACAGAAAATAAAGACTACTTACCATATCAAGAAGAAGAGGTTTTTCCCTTTATGGGTTTCCTTAGGAAATATATGTCTCTGTATATTTCATGTGTGTGATTGATTTTGAATATTCTATTGCTTTCTTCCCTTCATTATTGTGATAATAATTGAGTGTTTTGTAAATATTTTAAAATGGGCATAATTTTTTAAGAACAGTATCAACTGATTCAACCCCCCCCCCTCAGTTGGCCAACAATTGGTATTAGAGCAGGTTCCTTTTATCTAAGGGTAGACCCTAGAGATTAAACATGACTAGTGACGAAGTAACTTCAACCAATAAGGCCCCCCTATTCAGTGGAACAAACTTTGCCTTTTGGAAAGTTAGGATGAGAACCTACATAATGGCTTTAGGTGCAGATGTCTGGGATGTGATAAAGAATGGTTATGTAAAGTCGGTTGTACTATATTCTAAGGATGACAAGATAGAATTCATATTCAATGCTAAGGCTATGAATTCTATTCTGAGTGGGCTTGCAGAAGAAAAATTTGTAAAAGTTATGCACTTAGAATCTGCCAGAAAAATGTGGGACAAACACATTAGTAGTTATGAAGGTAATAAGAACGTAAAGGAAGCCAAGCTTAAAACCTATAGAGTACAATTTGAACAAATAAAGATGAAAGAGGATGAAACTGTTGGGAAGTACTTTCTGAGAGTTGAAGAACTAGTAAATTCAATGAAAGGACTTGGTGAAAAAATTGAGGAAGCATGTTTAGTTCATAAAATTTTGAGATCTCTGCCAGATAGGTTCAACCCAAAGGTCTCTGCTATAGAAGAAATTAATGATCTAAAAGATCCTCCTTTTGATCAACTTCTAGGAACATTTAATACATATGAAATGAGGATAGTTAAAGATAACTGCACCTCTAAAGAAGCATCATTTAAAGAAGATAAGAATGAGGATTATGGACCTGATGAAATTGAAGAAAAAATTGTGAGAAGACTAAAGAAAGGATCGGGAAGGTACCAAGGTAAAATTCCCTTCAAATGTTTCAACTATGGTAAGATAGGTAATTTTGCATCTATGTGTCCTCACAAAAGAAAGGATCAGACATATGACGATGAAGAGAAGCACAAACACAAGAAGGTCTATAAAGAGAATAATTTTAAGAAGAAAAGCCTTTGTGTAAAGAATGATGATGATCCCTCAGATGGTGAAAGCAGTGACTCTTCTATTGAAGATAAGGACAATGAATTTATGCTAATGGCCAAAGAGGATTATGATAATAAAAGCACAGGAAGTGATTTTAATGATGGAGAAGTCATGGTTGACTTGGAAGGATAAATGATCAGTGCCCTAGAAGAAATTTCTAGACTCATATCTAAGAAGAAAAAGAAAAAACAATTGTTGATACAGTTCACGAAAGACAATAAAAAACCTAATGAAGACTTTGCCCTGCTAAAAGTGGAATTAGAAGAGGAAAACAAAATAGAGGACATTTTGAATCAAAATTTATCTAAGAAGAAGGCAAGATGTGAATCCTTGGAAAAATAGGTAGTAAACACCAGAAAAGGGATGGAGAAGTTTAAAGCATTGTACCTCCAAAATCTTCCAAGCATTAAAGCCTCAACAGAACTAACTAACATTCTGAGCAAACAAAGATCTCCTTTGTTGAAGACTGGTTTAGGTTATGTAAGTGTTTCAAGAAGAAAACATCCAGAAAGTGAAGATCGAGTAAATATGATCAAGTTACAAGTCAAAAGACAATCAAACAATGTGAGTACTTGTTGCCCCTTGACCAAGTTTTGAGGATTCTTGGTCATCTTTGACCTAATTTTGGGACATTGATAGGTTGTCGAAGGCAGAGCGCAATATGAAGTGGAGATCACAGGATCTCGGCCCCTTTTAGGGCCCTTTCTAGGATTTGAGATTATGTAACGGGTATGGGGATGTCGGCCCATGGGTTTACCCATGTTTAGGCCTAGTTTGTAAAGTATAAATAGATGTCTAGGCAATGTAAGAGGTAGTAGTTGAAAATTGTTCTAAGTGCTAAGGAAGATCATATCTGTGGGATATTGGGCTAAGTGCTGAGTATGGATTGTAGATGCTTCGTGCATACTGTATGAGACTTACAGAGCTAAGTGCAAGTGGTTGTAACAGACTATCGGAGGCTTTGTGTTGTAATGCAAGGAAGGTGGATCTAGCAAGGTGTGCATATCTCTTGTCCTCTGCAGAGAGGGACTTGAGTGCTTTGTGCCTATAAGAAGCTTGATCCAAGATAATAAAGAAGAGAAGAGTTGGTGGACATAGCCCCAGGGTGGGGCTGAACCACGTACATGATGTGTTTCTTTTCTCTGTGCGATGTATTGATGTGTTTACATGTTTACTTTCTTAGTGATTTAACATAGATAAATGATAGATAGATATGTTAATGCTATGTGCTTAATAATATGGATGGATGTTATATATGATTTATATATATATTCTTAGTGCTTGAATCTACTAGATCTGATCCATTATGTCATGCTAAGTGTTGTTTGACTCTAGATATGGTTGAATATTGTGTTGTGTTGTAATTAGGGTTTAACTACTCTGTAACTAAGAACTGAATATTGATAAATATAACTACTGAGTGCTTTTTTAAGTGATTAGAATCATAGATCTATGTCCCATCTAAGGTTGCAAACACTGGAATCTTGCAACCACCCCTGCCTCTACCTCGGGTGAGACTTCATCTGCTTCGTAGGTGTTGCCAAAAGGGTCGATAGTCAGGGTTTTGTTGGTGCGATGTTGTAGCATTGAATCCTGGGCCTGCCCCTGTGTCAACAATACTATGCCACCAAAAGCTAATAAATACAATATGATCCCTGATAAAAAACAAAGATATCAGAAGATGGAGCAACAAATTCCAAGCAGAAGGCTATCCTTCAGGTACCAAAATTTATTCCATGGTTACTATATTTACTGCTCTAAGTTTGGTCATAAGATTGCAAATTGTCAAATTAAGTTTAGAGACATGCAACTGAGGAGATCAAGAAATAAACAATCTTTGCAACATAGAACTAAGAAGTCAATGAGTAGATAGCATAGCACTAATCACTTTGACCTATTGAATAATGAGATAAAATGTTATAACTGTCATAACTTCGGCCACAAAGATGCAAACTGCCATCTGAAGAATTACAAGGTAGATCCAAGGATAAAACCCTTAGCTAGAAATGCCAGCACATGGAAAAAGAAAGATAATGAAAAATGTGTCCCTTTACTTTCAGCTCAAAAACAAAAGGACCCCTGGTATATATACAGTGGATGTTCCAAGCACATTAATGTTCCTTCTTGTATATGGGTTGAAACAAAATTTGCTCTGTGTAAGTGAAATGTGTGACAAAGGATGTGAAGTGGTGTTCACTTCTAAAGATTGTAAGATAAAGTCTATAAACTCAGGACAAGTGATGGCTAAAGGCATAAGGATAGATAATAATGTATATGTGTTGAAAGAAGATAGAGAAGAGTGTCATCTATGCAAACATGATGAAATATGGTTATGGCATAGGAGACTTGGACATATAAACTTTGACCAATTAATAAAGATCAAAAATCTTGAGGCATTAAAAGATCTTCCAAGAATATCAAAGCCACAAGATTCTGTGTGTAAACCCTGCCAAGTAGGAAAGATAACCAGGACATGGTTTAAATTCAAGAGATCTACTTCAATAGAGAAACCACTCCAATTAGTTCATATGGATTTATGTGGACCATCAAGATAGGAAGGCACAGGGAAGGAAAAATACTTTATGCTAATCATTTATGATTAATCCGGACTCACTTGGGCTTCTTTTCTCAAAGAAAAAGCTGAAGCATTTGAGAAATTTAAAATATTTAAATCTTTAACTAAGATTCAAACATGCAACAGGTTAAATTTAGTGAGATTAGACAGAGGAGGAGAATTTATGTCAAGTGATTTCAAGGAATTATGTGATAAACATGGGATCAAGAGAGAATACACAATCCCATGAACTCCACAACAAAATGGAGTAGTTGAGAGGAAAAACAGAATAGTTCATCAAATGGCCACATCAATGATGAATGAGAAAAGCATTGGTCAAAATTACTAGGTTGAATAAATACACACAGCAGTCCATATTCTTATCAAATCCCACCTCATACCGCATAGTGACAACACACCTTCTGAACTGTGGTATGGAAGACCTGCTTCAATCAAACACTTGAAAGTCTTTGGGAGTAAGTGATACATAAAGAATAATAATGAAAATCTTGGCAAGTATGATGATAGGGTTGATCAAGGCATATTCTTAGGATATGATACCAATAGTAAAGGATATAGATTAGTTGATTGCATTGATTTGAAGGTTGATGAAGGATTCCCAGTAAGAGAGGTGAGAAATATTGAGTCTACTACAGAGGACGCAACTAAATATGAATATGGAAAGGTCCAATAATCATATGGAGAAGAGACATCCAGACAAGAAGATTCAAGAAAACAATCAACACCAAATCCTTCCTCCGGAATTACTCAAAAGAATCATCCTGCAAATCAGATTATTGGTGAGAAAGACAAAGGTGTACAAACCAGGAGAAGGATAATCAAAGACATAAAGCAATCACATATATCCTTCATATCCATGATGGAACCTAAGAACTTTAATGAAGCCAGTAAAGACATAAATTGTTTAAAGTCAATGAATGAGGAACTGGACTAGATTCAGAAGAATGACACTTGGGAACTCATTCCCAGGCCAGAAAATAAAAATGTAGTAGGATCCAAATGGGTCTACAAAAACAAGATGAATGATAAAGGAAATATTGTAAGAAATAAGGTTAGATTAGTCTGAAAAGGATATGCTCAAATAGAAGGACTGGATTTTGATGAAACATTTGCGCCCGTGGCAAGATTAGAAGCTATTAGAATGTTTCTTGCCTATGCTTGTCATAAATAGTTTAAATTATATCAAATGGATGTCAAGTAATCTTTTCTAAATGGAGATCTAAAATAAAAGGTCTATATGGAACAATCAGAGGGTTTCTAACTGTTTGATAACCATGACTTTGTCTGCAAGATGAAGAAAGCCTTATATTGGTTGAAACAAGCTCCTCGTGCCTATTATTACAGACTGGATAAGTATATTCAGGACAAAGGGTTCAAGGGAGGAACAATTGAAAATAATCTATATATCAAAACAAAGGGTAATGATCTTCTCATTGTGTTGGTCTATGTAGATGACATCATCTTCGGAAGCAACAATGCTTCATTGGTGCAATGGTTTTCTTCTACCATGCAGTCTGAATTTGAAATGTCTATGATAGGGGAACTACCATTTTTTCTTGGTCTACAAATTCCTCAAAGGTCTAAAGGAATATTTCTTTCTCAAGAGAAATATCTAAGAGAAATGTTGAAAAGGTTTCAAATGGAAGATTCTACACCTATGAGCACACATATGGTCACTAGATGCAAGTTAAGAAAGGATCATAACACACTTGATGTTAATCAAAGTTCATATAGGTCTATTATAGGTATCCTATTGTACATCACAACATCCCATCCAGATTATAATGCTTGATGTTGGAATGGTAGGAAGGTATCAGGCTGCACCTAAATAGAGTCATTTGTTAGTTGTCAAAAGAATATTCAGATACTTGAAAGGAACAATGAACTATTGCCTATGGTATTCGAGGATTCAAAATTTTCAACTATCATTCTATTCGGATGTTGATTGGGCCAACTGCGTGGATGAAAGGAAAAGCATGAGTGGTGGTGCATTCTTCTTAGGAGATTCCCTTGTAGAATGGTTGAGCAAGAAGAAAGGTTCCATTTCCTTATCAAATATAGAAGATGAATACATTGCAGTTACTACTTGTTGTACCCAAGTACTGTGGATGATTCAGACACTTGCAAACTTGGAGGTAAAATTTACTGCACCAATCCCAATTCATTGTGATAATACTAGTGCAATTAGTGTGTCAAAGAATCTTGTATTTCACTCCAAGACCAAGAATATACCCATCAAGTATCACTTATTGAGGAAACAGGTGACCAACACTATTGTTTCTTTGCATTATATTCCATCCAAAGATCAGATTGTTGATATCTTCATGAAAACGTTTTCAAAAGCTCATTTTGAGTATCTACACCAGAAGTTGGGCGTGACCCCGTTATCAAGATAATTAGTCTATCTAATAAGGGGGAGTTTGTGTTGGTTGAATATCTGATACCTCCAAAAAGTACTGCAAAAGCTCAGGGGGAGCATGTTTTCTTTGACATTGATGTCAAAGGGGGAGAAAAGGTGTGGTCTGGATGCTACAATTGGAGGTCTAAGTATAACAGTGTAGTTCTTCAGGGTTTCCATCAATGCCGAAGGGGGAGATTGTTGGCATGTTTACAGGTAGAGTGTGCTTTTCATTGATGGCAAGAACAACAATGACGATGACATGTTTACATGCAATAACATCGATGGCAAACAAGAAATGATGATGAGAGTTCAAAGATTCAGACTTCGAATGATATTCAAAGAGGAACATATCTCGATCGTTGGATCTAAGCAGGAAGGACCAACAACCGTTAGATCCTATGGAGTTGCAAGGAGGATAAGCCCAAGAGTCATTCAACACTCCAAATGTTTGAAGGAATCCTAATCATCCATTGTTGGTAAGGACATGTGGTTGTAGATAAGAAGATTCACAAAATCGCAAATCGAAAGAACTGTGTCAAGCAGTCCACATAGATTGTTAAACATGAAGTCCTGATGAGATATAGACCATTAGATCATGGGTAGTTGTGATTCATTTATATGATGCTCACAAATATCGGGAAGGAAGGAGGAAAATACCTGAGGAGTTGGGAGCCACATCCATCCTGGTCATCTATTGAGGTAGGACACGTGGTGAGAGATCAACATTTCACTAACTCACGAAATGAAAAGTCAAAGGTGAGAGTTGTAGGAACTCGCAAAGTCTGAGCTCGCAAAGGTGATCACAGTTGTTGGCTGGAGGAAGATCGTGGACAATCAATTTGATATAAGGGAAGTTTGAAATTCAGATTTCAGAAGAATGGAGGTGCTCTAAGCTCCGACATCCCGAGTCATGAAATATCGAAGTACGAAGAAGTGATATGAGCCGTAAGATCACAGGGAGTCTCAGACCGTTGATCAGATGAGAACAGAGAATCGCGAATAGAGAGCACAGAAGTTGGGATAGTCAGGTTGGTTCACATCCAAATGCCTGAAATGTGAAGTCATGATTTTATCATGGTCATCGATCAAAGGGAGAGTCTAGACCGTTGATCTGACACTGCAAACCAAGTTCATGAATTCAGGAAATGCAAAGTCTCGAAATGCAAAAAGTGATCTAGGCCATCGAATCTTAGAGCATCAAGGATCATTGATCTAAGGAACTTAGGCTTGTGGTCACGACCACGGTCACATGAGTGAAAGTTAAGGGAGGAGCTAGCATGTCGCTAGGCTCCACTTCGGATATCGCGAGTTGGGAGAATCAAGGCAAATCACAACATATTACCTGATACACATAGTCATGAAGCACATAGGAGATTAATACCCAGGTCAGAGTCAAAGATCACATCATCATAGGATAAAGGGAATGGAGCTAGCAGTGTTAGGCTCTTCTTCGTAGATCGAGAGTTGGGAAAATCGAGGTGACTCATTTTCGATCACCCGAAACATGAAATCATGAAATGACTGTTGGTTAGGTGTATGGTCGTCGCCGATGGTCATGTGAAAGGAAGGGGCTTAGCCAAAAAAGCTAGCGCCCACTGTGAATTTTTCTCAAGAAGGGAAAAGGCTCCAAAGGGATGAGCATGCAGAGGTTCTCTTTGTAACTTCTAGAAAGGAGTGATTGTATCTTCCAGATAACTCGAAGATATTTAGGGTGAAATACAGAGGAGATGAAGAGTCTCGATATAAATTACATCGTAATGAAGACTCATCATAGAGACAATTGGCAGATGGAAGAGTGTTGAAGACTATAACTGTAACAGAGAGGATAAGCTCAAATGTGACAGAGAATATGAAGGGTCACACTGCCAGAGAAGCCAATGAATCTCAAGATAATGATCGCTGGTGATGAATAGATTTAAAATAACTTCCAAAGAAGATGAAGAGTTGCAATGATGATTTTGCATAGGACATAACATGATAAATATACACATAATAGAGAAGATATGGTTTCTTGAGTTGAGATTTATTCATGTGGGTAGAATCATGTTGTGTGTAGAAACTAAAGTGCATAGAAGAGGCATAGCATGTAGAATGGAAATAGGGCATAGAGAATAAAGCACAGAAGAAAGACATAGAACAAAAATGCATATGTGAGAAAGGAAGAGAAAGTCGAGGTGTGCATGTAGAGACAGAGCAGAAGATAATAAAGATCAAGAATATGCGAGCAGGAAGACACTGATGCAGGCATAGAAAAGCAATATAATAGAATGGTGATGAGACTGGTAAGCCCTTTGACAAACATTGTATCACTGTAATAAGTTTCTGTAATGATGTTTTTAAAACCAGGGTGGTAGGGAGGTGCTAGGGATAATTGTTGTCCTCAAAGTTTCAAGTGGGTGCTTGAACACAGGAAGTTGTAGCTTCCATCTGGTTGCATCTAGAAAAATAGGGTGGTAGGGTGGTGCAAGGTAGAACTATTGTTATCTGTTATACAGGTGGGGGCCTTTGAGACTGGAAGTTGGCTCTTCCATCCAGTTGGTGTTAGAACACTCAAGGAGTTGGTGCTTACTTCTAGTGGGGGCTAGAGAAACCAGAGAGTTGGTGCTCTCAACAAGTTGAAGCTTGTAAAATAGAGGTGGTATCCTCACATTGAGTTGGTGCTCATAATAATCATAATGTACAGAAAATAAAGACTACTTATCATATCAAGAAGAAGAGGTTTTTCCCTTTATTAGTTTCCTCAGGAAATATCTGTCTTTGTATATTTCATGTGTGTGATTGATGTTGAATACTCTATTGCTTACTTCCCTTCATTATGTGAACATCATTGAGTGTTTTGTAAATAGTTTAAAATGGTCATAATTGTTTAAGCACATTATCAACTG
>JZKD02S1997662.1:0-34278 GCA_000966675.3 Picea glauca | reverse complement strand
TGTTTATTTATTATTTCTCATTATTGGATAATAATTCTACATTGATATAACATTTGAAGAAAAAGGATTATAATTACGTTATTACTGATTCACCCCCCCTCTCAGTAATCCAACACTACCATGAAGATGGAATCACAACCCCTCTGCATCCTCGAAAGTCCTAACAAAAATCCATGCTTATTGCATCCCATGGCCTCTCTGGTACTGGCAATGGTTGATACAACCCTGTATTACATCTCTTCCCCTTGGCATGCTGGCAAATTATGCACCTATTCATGAATTTCTAGACATCTGTTCTCATCCCCGGCCAATAGTATGAGCTATTCAATTGTGAAAATTTCTTATCATGGCCTAAATGTCCAGCCAATCCTCCACTATGTTTTTACTTCAAGAGGTTCTCTCTCATAGAGCATTTCAGTATACACAATTGGTTACCCCTGAATAGTAGTCTATCCTGAACCAAGTATTCAGTCCATTGGCTTCTATCCCTGAGAACTGGATTCTCACACGCTTCATAAGCTTCTTTAAAATATGCATCATTTTTGTACATTTCCTTGAGGTTATCAAAACCTAATGTATTTACTCTGAACTTTTGCAGAGTCAAACATTTCTTGCTCAAATTATCAACAACTTTGTTAGCAGTTCCATAAATATGCTTTATAACAAAATTAAAATTATGCATGTATTCAACCCATTTTGCATGCTTCTGGTTCAATTTCTCATTTCGAGTTATGAATTTTAAATCATGGTTATCACTATACAAGACAAACTCTTTTGGAACCAAGTAATGCCTCCATTGTTTTAGGGCTTGTATGACTGCATAAAATTCCTTGTCATACATTGAATATTTCAGCTTTGCATCATTCAGGTTCTCATTGAAGTATGCAATCAGCCTGTTGTCTTGAATTAAGACTGCTCCAATAAAAAACCCACTTGCGTCACACTTAACTTGAAATGTTTTGCTGAAATCTGGTAGAACCAAAATTGGCTTCTCAGTTATCTTAATTTTCAGCAACTTGAAATTTTTCTCCGCTTCTTCTATCCAATGAAAATATTTATGTCTTTTCTTGACTGTGTCGATCATTGGTGCACATATCCCGCTGAAATATCTAATGAACTTCCTGTAAGAACTGGCAAGTCCATGGAAGCTTCTGACTTCAAAATTACTCTTCGGTGATGGCCAATATTTGATCATTCTTACCTTTTCAGGATCCATTTTTAACTCATTCTCAGAGATTACAAACCCCAAATAAATGAGCTCCATCTTCATGAAAGACGATTTCTTCATATTGATCAACAAATTATCTTGTTGCAACCTCTTCATTACTGTAGTTAAATGCTTCAGGTGTTCTTCCTCATTCTTACTAAAGATCAGTATATCGTCAAGATACATGATTACAAACTTACCAATGAAATATTTTAGGACTTCGTTCATCATTCTCATAAAAGTACTGGGTGCATTTATCAAGACAAATGGCATGAAAAACCATTCATACAACCCTTCATTCATCTTGAATGTTGTCTTCCACTCATCACCTTCCCTCATTCTAATATGATGATATCCGCTTTTCAAATCAATCTTTGAAAAAAACTTTTCTCCACTCAAGAAATCCATCAAGTCATCCATCCTGGGTAAAGGAAATCTATACCTGATGGTGATTTTATTTACAGTCCTTGAGTCTGTACACATTCTCCAACCACCATCTTTCTTTGGACTTAGCACTATAGGTACAATGCATGGACTCAAGCTTTCTCTAACCAATTCTTTGTCCATCAAATCCTAGACTTGTCTTTTGACTTCTTTATTTTCTCGTGGCGTCAATATGTACATTTCTTTGTTTGGTAAACTTGTCCCAGGTATAAGATCAATGTGATGGATTATGATCCTAATGGGTGGCAATGAACAAGGTAATTCCTCCACTACTATATCAGCAAATTCCTCCACCAGTTCCTGAATTTCCACAGGTAAATCATCTATATTGGTACTGGTCAAGATGACTCTGGGTTTTCTTACCACGACAAACTACATGTCTTCTTCTTTCTTGACTTCCTCAAGAATCTCCTTCCCACTCATGAGAAGTATAGTATTTCTCACCTCTGTTTTCACCTCCTTATCCTTAATTGGTAGCAACATATGCGTTCTACCATTCTTCTCCAAGGTATATGTGTTCTTTCTCCCATCATGAACAACATTCCTGTCATATTTCTATGGTATCCCCAACAAAAGATGACAGATATCCATGGGAATACCATCACATAAAATTTCATCCTTATATTCCCCCTATCTTAAATTCAACTAAACATTATTTAGTGACAGTTACCTGATGTCCTTTTGTAGCCATGAAACTTTATATGGGCTCGGATGTGTAACTGTTTCCAATTCTAGATTCTCTACCATTTCGGTGGATACTAGGTTATCTGTACTCCCACTGTCCACTATTACCTTGCATACCATGTCCTTGGTCTTGCAAGCAGTTCTGAACAAATTGTTCCTTTGGAATAGATTTTCCACCTTCTCTGGCTTCAAGAGAATTTTCCCCATCATTAGGGATCTTTTGCCTTCTACATATTCTGCCTCAACATTTTTCCCTTATTCTACAGAAATGTGAGATTCACCTCCATCTCTTTTCCTATCGGGACACTCAAAATATTTGTGTCTGATTTTTCCATAGACAAAACATTTTATTTCACCTCCTCGGCCTCTTCCTCTTCCTCTTTATCAAGGAAAAACATTCCTATTAGCATATTTCCATCCTTGGGAACTTCCTCCCCTTTTCGTTTGAGTATGGGGTTTCTTGTCTTCACCTTGGGGTTTTTGTACTCTGTTCTGGGAAATTGCTTTGCCTCTGCTCTGACTTCTACCTCGG
This sequence comes from Picea glauca, assembly GCA_000966675.3. Taxonomy (NCBI): domain Eukaryota; kingdom Viridiplantae; phylum Streptophyta; class Pinopsida; order Pinales; family Pinaceae; genus Picea; species Picea glauca. The sequence goes on along the minus strand of JZKD02S1997662.1, from coordinate 31,411 downwards.
CCCCTCTGAGCTTGCTTGCGAGTCAATTTTTCTTCTGCCTTTAGGGAAATATGATAAGCCTCCTTTACATTTTTGATTGTTACCATGCTCATCTCATTCTGAATGTCATATCTCAGACCATTCATGTATGTGGTGACCTTTTCATCATCACTCTCACGATGACCTGCTCTAATGTTTATCCTATAGAACTCTTTAGTGTATTCCTTCACTGTCATCCTTTTTTGTCTCAAATTCTGGATTCTCCGAAACAGATTGATTTGGTAATCCATGGGTATAAACTTGGCTTTCATCTTTGCAACCATCCTATCCCAACTTTTGATTATTTTTTTTCCTTTGCAACGCCTGTCAGTCTGCATTTCATCCCACCACGGTGTTGCATGTCCTTTCAGTCTAGTGAATGCATTCTTAACTTTCTTATCCTCTTTGAAATTTTCATATTCGAAGAATTTGTCCACAGCTCTAAACCAATCTAGCAGCTCCTCAATGTTTAAGTTTCCTTTGTACATTGGAATGTCCATTTTTTCCCTGGCACCTATCCTTGCAACAGCTCTGAATAGGCATTCCTCTATCACATGCTCGACTGCAACTTCTTCTTCTCCAGCTCTGACTTCATTTTCACTTTCATCTTCACTGACATATCTAGTATCATTAGCTCGTCTCTACGTTGTTTCCATAGAATCTAATCGAGCACAGAGTTCCCTCATTTCCCTTTTCACATCTGGATTAGGCATATCTCTTTCTCTCCTTCTTGGTGGCATTATTTAAATCTGATCCTCACAAAATTCTAATCACACAGTCTTCTCTCACCTATAGTAACAAATATTGTAGGCTCTGATACTACTTCATGTAGACCCCACCTCAACAGAGCCCACTGACCTCCCAGTCTTCAGATCTTCCACTCCCCCTAAACCAAAATGGTTTTTTAGGTCCACTGTCGAGACCCTCTCTTACAATGCGACCACGGGTCCTTTATGAAACCCTGCCTGCACGAACTAGCACTAAATGGTTTTTTAGGTCCACTGTTGAGACCCTCTCTTACAATGTGACCTCATGCCAACTCTATCAACACTTCACACTTCTCTATTTCAAGGATGTTGGTATGAAACACCCCAACACTCTGATCCCCAAAATATGAAACTTCACAAGGGCCTATGAAAGGCTAGCCCTTGCTCCTATGCACTCCACATGACATTCCCCTAGGAATTGGTTCCATTATTCCAAGCGTTTCGACTTTCACGACATGGGGAGTCATCGAACAACCTCTCCTTCCCTTCTAAATCCTTGAAATTTGAAATCCAATGACCTGGATCTATGGTCCAGATCCCCCACCAATCGATGGTCCAGATTAAGTTGACGATTCTTTGTTGAGAGCCTGAAGAAGCCTCCTCTCGTGATTTCGGTGGTCGAAACCTAAATTTCGTCTGACTGAAATCAATGGCCCACGATGCGTGGGATCTAATGGTCCTGATGGCTCCTCATATTTCGTAGTTCAGGGATTGGGAAACCAATGCCAAGCCTTGTTCTCTCAACTTGCGATCCTCGAAATCTAGAAATGAACCAACGGTCCAGATCTGATTTCGATCCATCACCTCTATCACTCCTAGTATTTCATACGTTAAGTGACTCTTGCCACTCTCTCCCTTGCATCTTTTCTTGATCAGAAGGCTCTTGGTGAATCGAGACTTCTCCCTTGAAGTTCTCCACCATTCATTCGGGGTTCGATGATCCTCCATAAATTCTCCCCATCGTTAATCCGTTTGACCTTAGAGCTTCACGCGACCTTGATCTTCTCTTTCCTTCAAGCTATTCAAAGGCTCTAACCCTCTTGATATTAGATTTCTTTGTTGGCTTCTAGATTCACAGAATCACTACACACATACTTAGCATGTTTTCACGATAACCTTCAGTTATGCATGATGTTAGCTCTGTACAATATTTGCAACAGAGTTTTGTCCAACCACTCTGTGGGACTGAAGAATTTTGATTCCTCCTTCGGCCTACACACTCCTTTCATGGCGTTTTGCTTCACTCACACTTCTACTGGTATAAGAACAATGTTCTCCCTCCTAAGCTTTCTGAGATAAAACTCAGAACCTTGTCAATGCATTTTATGTAGACTCTCCACTGCACTCTTTGTTGTAGTTCTCGGGAAGAGAAACAATTGAAACTCATACTTCTATTTTCCCTCCCCAAAAGTCTCACCTTCACAACTCCGATAGGTGAAGTCGTGAGACGTTCGCGCAAGTTACTTGGGTTAGTGTCAAGGGTGAGTAGTTTTTAACCATAGTTAAATTTTGTCGGGATTTCGTGACTCAGCATACGTTTCTCCCAAAAGATTTACTTTCGAAGCCCCGAATCACGAAGTCACGATATTAATTAATTTTAATTTAATCAAACCCTTAATCTGGTTTACCTTCTGACTTAACTAGATCACATCATCGTGATCTTGTATTTTCGCAACTCGACATATTCTCCTCTCGGGAAATTTACCTTTGAAGTCCCGAGTCGCGAAGTCATGATTTTTAACTAAACATGATTAATCAAATGCTTAATCTAGATTATGTTTTTGCTCAACCAGATCGCGTCATCTCAATATTGGGTTTTAGAGGCTCGAAAGGTTAGAGTGAAAACTCTCGATACGACAAACATCGAAAGGTTGATTAAAGTTAAAAAAATCCTGATTAAATAAGCTAAGCCAACTTAATCAGTGTTTAATACAAGTAATAATAGGCACAATCTACGAGGTAATTTTAAATGTTCCTTGCACCAACTTGTACCATGAACTGTCGAAATTTATGGCATTAATTGGAAATAGGGTGAAACGACAAGAAAGGATATGGTTTTTATTGCTAAATTTGTCTCTAAATATGATTTGACCGTTCTATTCATAAGGACATCGAGATTTTAAATGATTGAAGATATAGATATTTTTTCTTTCTGTTCTATTCATAAAGATCATTTCTATCCTGTGCAGAGAATTTTTTCTTAGCAAGTTGATTTCTGTATGTATATGCATTTTTATTACAGGAGAGATAAGTCACAATCTTCTATCATGGCCCCACGAAAAGCATCCAAGGGAAGTGCTGAGATTTCAGGACAAGGCTCTGATAATGTTTCAGATGCTTCACCACGAAGCATTGATTCTATACGAACCTGGTCATACATCTCTGAGGTTTTGTAATCCGATTTGGTGAACTGTTCGGATGATTCCAGTGAAAACAAGAAAGACGCTTGACTACCAAATACAAGATCGTTGTCTGGGCAGAGATGCACAAAGTAGCGACCAGGCCACGTCTTCTGCCTTACTATGACATGATCCGATGGGAACTAGATCATGTAGATATCCCTACCAAAACCATCATCAACGAGCAGAAGGTCACTGTTGGGACCTTTAGACTAGAAAATTTATAGGCGATGTACAAGTTTCCACCCACGTCGAGCTTCACATACAATGTCGAGTTTCTAGAGGATTTTAAATAGAAGGAATGCAAGCCATACGACAAAAGCTTATCTGATTTGATCAAGGATTGGGTCTCACATGCCGTGAAGTTCAGGGTAGATAGCAACGGAGTTTATTCCATATCTTCTTTGGAACCACAGTTCAAATACATAGCAATGATGACTTGTAGATTGTATGGCAGGGAAAACACCACGCATTTTTTCCTCCCATGGGTGCCTCTGATGCATACATTCATAGAAGGTTGTTCCTTCGACTGGGCCAAACTATTGTTAGATATTTTGACCAGTTAGATTATAGAATATCGGATGCAAAAGGCGAGAAGAAAAGTTGTTTCATTTTTTATGTCTGCATACATCATGGACGTCGTTTGTTCCATGACACCATTTCCCTTAATGAGCTAGAGTTGGGACCCATCGGATGCTGAGCCTATCCATGTCTACCATTCTAGACTTTGGGAGGATAAGACCTTAGATTTCATATATGAAATCTTCAATTGGGTAATGGTACTGATGCATGTCATCATCTTCTGTAATCCATCGCCCAGGATCTCAGATAGCATCGCGGCCAATTTGAGCAGGGTGGCTGACTGGTACGTGGAGGAATAATTTTCATACATCAGGGTTTTTGACGCTTCTATCCCTCTGCATGCTCTACCATTATTTATACCTGATAGGGTGGCTTGTCATGAGATCGCCAGGCAAACCGTGATTGTCGGCATAAGTAAAGAACTGAAAGGATTTTCAAAGAAGGTATGGCCACCTTTCCCCATTCATTTAAACACCTATTCTTTATTATATTTTGGGCATGAAAAGGAAAAAGTAGCAGCCTTAGAAGATACAAAATTAGTCCACATTGAATTCAAGAAACACGACCCACACAGGGTCGTGAATAATCACTTGGCTAGCTGTGGCCTTAAAAGATTTGAGCATGAGAATTCACCTCATGATGATATTTTCCAAGGCACAAGATCTTATGCCGAGGTTTTGGCTCAGATACAAGCCCTGTCACCCAAAGAGAGGGCCGATGTTTTCAAATTCCAAGAACATAGGTGGAGCTGCCTTCCCCCAGTATTACGGGGTGAGAATCCAACGACTGTAGAGGTGCAACAAATAGAAGCTGAAGGCTCCAAAGATTTAGAACCTAGCCAAGAAGAACACCGGGATAAGAAAGAGAAAACTCAGGGCCCGAAAAAGGAAGCCGAGACTTCCGATCCTCCAAGTGAGCCAACCTCGATCGTCACTCCCTCTAAACAGGTCAGCAATCCCATCGTTTCTATTACTCCCTTGCACTCAACAAAGGGAATCCTAGACGCAGGTTGGATTTTTGGTGAAGAATTAACACCTATAACAGTGGAAGAGATACCTCCAAATGAATTCTTCTTTGATAAGAAGAGAAAGATTGTCGTAAGACAAGAACTTTACCAAGAGGCAGGTACTGTATCTAATAAATTTAAAATTTTAACCGATGGGAGAACTATGAAAAAAGAAGAATTTGCAACGCAAATGGCAGGAACATTGGGAGCTTTCACTATGGTGAACCAATATTCATTCGGGACCCTAAAGGATCAGCTGAAGCGAAAAAATTGTTTGATCAAGACATTAGAGGCTAAACTAGCTACAACAGAGGCCGCTACCAAAGATTAGGTGAATACAACTTTAGAGCAAGCTAGAATAGATGATCAAAAATAAATCGAGCAGCTCAAAGCCGATCTCAAATAGACACAGTTGATGGCTCAGACAAGTCAGATACAGATAGGCCAGCAAGGAGAATTCATAGAGTATCTACGGTCCAAATTAGAGTTTGATGAAAGCCAGGTAATCAATATCGAGATATTTCAATCCCAAGCAATAGAAATCAGAAAAAGGTTATCGAAAACGCAGCAAGGTCTTCTTGTTAAAGTAGAAATGATTCAAAGAAGCTATCGACTCATTGATCAGGTACTGGAGAACCTCTCTCTCAGAGAAAAGGAAGCTGGGGCTTTTTGGGTGGCTTTCCAGGAGGCTATTATAGCCACGACGAGAAGGGAAATAAGCAGTAGTTCCAGTTTTCCCATCCTAGAGAAGACCAGGGGAAACATCTTGTTGAAAGAATGGGAGCATAATATATCTGAAGGTAGACAACAAGCTAAGGATATAAGAAAATCTTGTGAAGAAACTTTCAGTTTTTTAAATGGGATTTGGTTGGGTTTCGATGATGAAAGTAGCATTGAGATACTAGGTCAGATCAATACTGCCAAATATCTGCTAAATATCAAGGAAAATGAAGAAAGAGAATTAGCTGAAATATCACAAATAACCCAGACGGACATAGTTCAAATAGATAAATGGCTAATTAAACCGAGTATACTATTATGTTCTATCAACACCAAAGACCAACAGGTGGAAGGAAAGTTGCCACTATTGGTGAAAGATTGTTATATTTTTTAGGCCAATAATCAAGCAGAACCTTCTAAGTTGATATCACAGCTGGTGGAGAAGTGTGTTATTTGCACAGAGCATGCGAAGAGGCAGGTTTCCAGTACCAAATGAGGACAGACATAAATAAATGAAATGTTTAAACTGCTTTGATTGTAACTGAAAACCTCTGGAACGATTGAGATTCCAGCATACAAAAATTTGTATAAATATACATTTTGTAGAAAGAAAACAGGATGGACATTTTTGGTCGATTGTAATAGAGGCTATCTCCTTTTTTAAGAATTAATACAAAGAAATATGGAGAATCCTAATTCCATCAAGACTGTGTTATGAGTTTGTTCTCTTTGTTATTCATATTCAATTTTATTTTTCTTATATACATCTGATGAATGTTGCACTACAATTTAGTAAAACTTCTACTGTGGTGATTAAATTTTAGCCATCTATATCGTTTATATTTTTTCCTCTGTATCGGCTACCAGCAGGTACAATACCTGTGAACCTTTTAGGTTGTCATATTTTATGCTTCATCAGATTCCTTCTTATCCTATTTTCTTCTTCTATTTACAGAGTGAGATTCTCCCTTGATAGGAGCCTTACTTTATAAAGAACTAAATGTTTTTCTCATATTTCACACACTATTCATTTCAAATATAATGCAGTTACAGAAAAAGGCCTTTGGTTTTCATTTTTTCCTTAATATTTATTTCAAAGCTCTCTTTTATAAGATCAAATTGACACAGCATAAAAACTTTCATATCTCTTTTAAATTTTTTTGTTCCTCCATGACTGTCCCCATTGTAAGACAACCCAATATTGAACCCGGTTTATCAGACCAAACCCATATCTCTTTAAATATATTTGATACTATACTTAAAACAACCACCAGCCGAGTAGAACTTGAATGTTTATGGGCTGCAATTGAACCAGATATAAACATCCAGGAACAGTTGGAAGTGAGACAACGACAACCTGTAAATCAACCTTAGCTTCCTTTCTCGAAGGTTGACTCTTCTCCATTATTATATGTTACTCACTTTTGGATGCCTAGACACTGTAATTTTTAAAGCCTTAAGTACAAACTTTGGAAAAACATCTTTTTGGCGCTGTTGTCGGGGACGAAGTTACAAAACCTTTTTCTTGGGAAGAACGACATATTTTCAAGTTTCACCCTTTGATAGTGAACAAAGAGTGAGAACTTTCTAAAGTTTTTTCTTATCTTTCATTTGGCGACACTACGTATAAGTAATCTAACATCTGGTCGAAGGAATACTAGACAAAACCTAGAGAGAAAACAAGCTACGCCTGTTTTAGATCCCGAAAAAATATTGAAAGCTAGAGGTTCTCTTAAGCTGACTACTGCAGTCTATCAGCTTAATCACCCACAACCCAAGACCAAGAGTTCTTTTGAACCTTCAAATTCGCACATTACCCCTCCTGAAACCACCAATTCATTTTTAGCTAGCTCTGTGGTTAAAAGTGAAATCCATCTGAAAACCTATGTCGGACACAAAGGTTAAAACCCTACAGTAAATTTATCAACAGTTGATATCCCGCCGAATCTTATTTTAGACTTCCTAACCTCACCAAGTCTCGAAGAGTATACTATATATTCAAATCTCACACCCACAAGATCCCCTGATTATGTCTCTTGCAAATCCGAGGAGCCAAGTCCTCGCATCTCTATTCACCCGTCTTCGCTTTTCTCATCTCTCAAAGAAGCTAGAAATCCACTTTTAGTCTTTCATAACCCTCTATATAACACATCCTTTCCTTGTCAGGTAGTACCAATGGCGATCGTCGGAGGAGGAGTGAGGGGCCAGGATCCTCCCCCACCCCCCAGAGTTTTCACTAAAGTGGTTGCAAGATATGCACCTTTGGTTCTACCTGTACCTCTTCATGACCATCCTGAAAATTATATAAAACACTTACCAAAATTTACAGGGGAAGGGGACTTAACTGTGACTGAACATATAAATTTCTTTGATCAGTTCGCTGATATCCTATTTTTGGAACACAAAGACATTTATTCGAGATTATTTTTTCAAAATTTTGAAGGATAGGAATGAGCCTGGTTTCAAAGCCTACCTGCAGGGTCTATTCTATCTTACGATGCCTTTCTTATACAATGGGGTGAGAGAAAAGACCACTTATATTATCTGACTGATTTTGGATCTTTAAAGAAAAATGATTCAGAAATAGTTATGGAATTTATCCAAAGATTTAACAAACTGTAAAATAAGATCCCAACCGAAGTTAAACCATCCCAACCTGCAGCCAAAGTAACCTTCGCGGGAGATTTCAAACCTGATTTCGCCCTTCTTTTAAGAGAAAGGCGGGGGGCTACCTTAACCCGAATGCAGGATGATGCTGTGGAAATTGAATCTAACATGATGGCCTCTGGCAAGTTGAAATCTAGGATAGAAATGGGAAACAGAGAAACCAGACGTTTTAGGGAACAAGCGGGACCCTCGGGGTCTAATAGATCCACAGACGACAAAATGGATGATATGGCTAGGATAATTAAAAAGTTGTCGAATAAGATTTCCATAATGGAGCTAGATCAATCCAAGGGTGATCCTTTCATTAAAAGAGAATTCAGAAGAAACCCCAACCCTCAAAATCAACAAAGGAAGATTAAAAATGAAGATCAGAAAATTCAAACCCCTTTAAAAAATGAAAATTTTATAGGAGGAAATGACCTGGAAGATTTCGAGGGTCTGGAGGAAGATGTGATAAATTTCAGCGATGACTGCATTCATCCTTATTTAACTAAAGAATATTACGAGAGGTCGTTAAACACACCACAAACATCAAATGAAGATGATGATATAAACAACAATGATTTTGTTGTATGTCAAGAAACGACTAATTCTATGACAGCTGGGGTCCAACCAAAGTATAACTTGAGGTCTAAAAAAAAACCTACGTTGATTCCTCAACCCAAGAAAATTCTCCCTAGAGGTGAAGTATACGTGCCTGACCCAAAAGAGACTAAAACATCTAATAACAAAATAAAAGTGGCAGACTTGTTGGACCTCAAAACAAAGGAGGTTGAGACCCAAACAAAGGGAATCAAGACAACTGATACATCCACACCGATAAGTAAACTCATGAGTAGTAAATCAGCCCAGACAAATAAGTTGGAGAAGAAAGAGCTCGAGATTTCAACCAGAGAAATGAAAAAAGGTAGCGGTGGTTTTATCTTTGAAAATGAGATAAATAGGATCAAGATACTGATCTCGCTGGATGAATTAGTAAAGAATCCCGCATATCAAAAATAGATAACCAAAGTGATGGGTTGTTCAGATCAAGAAAGTCAGTCAGACGTAATAAATTTGGAAGATGATAAGACCAATATCACTTTTGTTCCACATTTCGAGGGTGCCAGAGACACTGTTGCTCCTTTCTATATCACCCTAAATGTGCATAATCGACTGTTACATAACTGCATGCTAGATTCTGGAGCTTCACATAATGTGATGCCCAAAGATATTATGGATAGACTAGGCCTCAAGATCACCTAACCTTACAGAGATATCTACTATTTTGATTCGAGAAGAGTTAAGTGCATGGGTATGATAAAAGATTTAGTAGTCACCCTTGCACAGGTCCCATTCAAAAGCGTTTTGATGGATGTAGTTATTGCTGATATCCCCCCAATATATGGATTACTACTATCAAGGTCATGGGGAGACAAACCTGTGGGGTCCCTCCAACTAGACATTACTTATGCCATAACTCCTTTATTTGGTGGGCAACTTACTCGGTTATATAGGGAAATGAGGTTAGCCTATACAGTGAGCGATCCTCAGAATCCTAACAATTTTTATGTTTACATTGCTGATCAAGATCTAGGAAATTGTATTTTGTCTTTTGATGATGGTATAGATAGTTTCACAGAAGAAACTTACATAGACGAGAAAGAATCCTAAAATATGCATAGCATAGGGATCTGGAAAATGTTTTTTGACAGTGCTTTGTCATGTGAAGGAGCAAGTGCAAGAGTACTTTTTGTGGCACCTGAAAATAAATTTGTTGTTCCTTTTTCTTACAGGATTCAATGGGATATAGACTACACTAACAATGTATGTGAATATGAAGCCTTGGTATTAGGATTGGAAGCTGCCAGGAAGCTGAACATAAAGAACCTGGAAGTATATGGAGACGTTGAGTTGATAGTCAAACAGATGAATCGAGAATACCATGCCAAACACCCGAGATTGGGAGCATATAAAAATTGTGCCTGGGATCTAATGGAAAATTTATTCTCGTCTGTAAATATCCACTTCATCCCACACATCAAAAATATGCAGGCTGATTCATTAGCCAAGGAAGCCTCGACGTTCACTCCCCCTATAGCTTTTAAATTAAAGTACCATATAGAGGTAAGGCATAAACCATCCATCCCAAACAACATACAACATTGGTAGGTTTTTGAGGATGACGAACAGATCAGGAAGTTCCTCGAAGCAGTGGGTGACTTCTCTAAAATTCACATTGATCAAGAGAATCAAAATGATCACACGTGGATCATGCAAGAAGGAGAATACCTTCAGAAGTTCCGAGAAAAAATTGCCAACCATCGCACGTTAGTTTTAAAAGGTAATCAGTTTCCAAAGGGACTAATCCCCCTGGAGAGACTTTTCGATCAAAATGACATGCCTTTAAAATCAACTCTCCAACCCCAACTAGAAGAGGTTGAATATTGCGATGTAGGGACAAAACATGAACCTAGGATGGTGAAAATATCAAAGTACCTTCCTCCTGAGGTAAAAAACAAGTATAAAGATTTGTTTGCATGATATAAATATGTTTTCGCCTAGTCTTACGAAGAGCTTAGGACCTACGACACTACTGTGATCGAACATAAGATACCTATGAATCCTGGTGTCAAACCCTTTAGGCAAAAACTTAGACAAATCAACCCTATCCTATAACCCGTAGTCGAAAGCGAAGTTAAAAATATTATAGACGCGAGAATTATAGTACCACTGAGATACTCCGATTGGGTAGCAAACCTAGTCCTGGTTAGAAAAAAGAGTGGGGATATTAGACTGTGTGTTGATTTCAGAAATTTAAATAAATCTTCCCTCAAAGACAACTACCTCTACCTAAAATGGATCACATCTTAGAAAAGGTAGTCGGAGCAAATAGGATGTCTATGATTGATGGTTTCTCTAGGTACAATCAAATTGTTGTAAATGAACAAGATAAAGAAAAAACAACCTTCACTACACCCTGGGGTACATTCATGTATGATAAAATGCCTTTCAGTCTAATGAATGCAGGTGCCACCTTCCAGCGTGCTATGGATATTGCTTTCATTGGTGAAAGAGACAAGTTTGTAGTTATCTATCTCGATGATTTAACCATTTTTTCTAATTCTGACGAAGATCATTTAATACATCTCAAATAGACTTTCAAAAAATGCCACAGGTTCAGTCTGTCTTTAAACCCCAAAAAGTCTGACTTCGCCATGCGAGAAGGTAAACTCCTGGGCCATATTGTGTCTCAAGACGGAATTAAAATTGATCCCAGTAGGGTTCAAGCTATAGACACAATAAATATTCCTAGAAATGTAAAGGAAATTCAGTCATTCTTAGGAAAGACAAATTTTTTGAGGAGGTTTATCCCAAACTTTGCTGAAATTGTCAAATTGATCACAGGTATGTTAAAGAAAAACAACGAAGTGAAATGGATATCAGAGGCCAAATAATTGTTTGCACGTATCAAGAGGTTTATAAGCGAGGCACCTATACTGGCAAGCCCCGACTATCTAAAGGATTTTCTCATTTTCTCGTTCGCCTCCGAGCATACCATTGCTGTAGTGCTCCTCCAGAAAAATGAGGAAGGTTTCGAACAACCGATAGCCTTTTTCAGCAAAAGTCTCAGAGACGCAGAAATAAAATACGATATAATGGAAAAACAAGCATATGCTATGGTAAAGGCATTAAATGATTTTAGAACTTATGTATTGCATTCCAAGATAATCACATATGTACCTATTATCTCTGTAAAGACATTTTATTTCAGCCTGACAATGATGGAAAAAGTGGACGGTGGCTCGCTAAAATTCAAGAATTTGATCTGGAGATAAAGCCGATGAAACTAGTAAAGGGTCAAGCTTTGGCTAAACTCTTAGTCGAATCAAATTTCAGAGCCCTCAACATAAATAACATACAGGGATGTGAAGAAGATGAGGATATGAGTGAGCTCTATGAGATAACAAGTGAAACCAGAATCAAAGAGAAGTTTACATCTTCTGATTGGTACAAAAGCATAGTATCCTACCTACTGACTTTGAGGTGCCCGAGTGATTTATCTCCATCCAAAGCCAGAACGCTAAAACTACATGCGGTCAAATACTGTATATCTGAGGGTAAATTGTATTGGAAGGACCCACTTGGCTTCCTGTTGTTTTGTTTGGTTGAATCTGAAACAGAGGAGGTCATAAGTGAATTTCACAAAGGAGTGTGTGGAGGACATCATGCTTGGAGAGAGATAGCTTATAAAATCCTGAGGGTAGGGTATTATTGGCCTAAAATCTTATCGGATGTCAATTCCAATGTCAAGGCTTGCAACCCTTGCCAATTGTTCATAGGCGAGCATAAACTCCCAGTGTTACCTTTAGTCCCAGTCAAAACAAAGGCTCCTTTTCAGCAGTGGGGACTAGACTTTATAGGAAAAATTAACCCCCATTCCAGTGCTCAACACAAATGGATCCTAACTGCCACATATTACTTTACTAAATGGGTAGAGGCTATTCCAACCAGAATGGCTACAGATTCGGTGGTAATAGATTTCCTGGAATAATTTTTTTTATCTAGATTCGGCTGCCACCGAAAGATAGTCACAGATAATGCCCAGGATTTTAAATCTATGGCTATCATCAGTTTTTGCCAAAAATACAATATCGTACTCAGACATTCTACGACATATTATCCTCAAGGAAATGGACTAGCCGAGTCTTTGAACAAGATTCTGATCAATATAATTAAGAAAGTGTTGAATGCGAACAAGAGGTCCTGGCATGTACATTTAAAATACGCACTATGGGCGAATCGGATAGGCACGAAAAAATCCATCGGTATTTCTCCTTTCCAGATGGTGTACGGGACTGACATGGTATTACCCATAAACTTGGCACTTCACGTAATGAATCTATGGCCATATGAGAAAGAAGAACCAAACCACATCACAAGGAGAATAAATCAGCTAATTGAAGTACAACAACACATGGTCGAAGTGGACGAAAGATTGCAAAAATATCAAGATGACATGAAAACGTTATTTGACCATAAGACAAAAGACAGAGAGTTTCTTCTGGGTGATTTGGTCTTGAGATGGGATGCTAGTAAGGAAGATTCGGTGAAGCACATTAAATTCGATCATATTTTGTATGGACCATTTAGAGTCGTAGCTTCCGAAGGAAAAAAATCATTTTTATTAGAAAATCTAGATGGTAAAATCTTCAATGCCCCTGTCAACGGGCATTATTTAAAACACTACATGAAATAATTGGTTCCCAAAGGTTTTCCATTGTATATACCGATTTGTATTTTCTTTCTATCTCGTTATCTCTTTGAGGTAATTTTTCATTTTTAATTAATTAGGTCAATATAAATAGAGATACGCAATTTTCAAATACATTCAACTCTTTTAAAGGACACTCTTCGTGTTTTAAAGGACATGAGTGAAAGGAGAAAACATAAAGTTATATATCGGAGGCTTAAGTCACCGAAAACAGGTGATGGAAAAGGTTTTCAGTTATTTCAAAATGGTAAGGTAAAGGTATGAACTCCTGAGAATTATATTCTTTAAGAAAGAAAAGGTCTCCAAATCATCGTAACAGTCCCATCAATCTAATGTTTTCGCTTATTTTTTATTAAAAAGAACAATTACTTGCTCTAGGTCCTAATAAGTTAACTTAAAATAAAATAGGTCATAGTTAAAATAAACAGAGAAGTAAAGCATCTCTGGGAAAAGGTTTTCAAAAGTCGGTTTTAATTTTCGACCCCTGCTTCTCAGTATATAAACATTTGTCTGTCACCTTTTTTTCGGTCTTCAAATTTACCTTCTTAAAAAGCCAAGTATCTTCCCGGATTAATATACATAGGGGGAAGAGATTATGTTTTAACTTTGAAAGCTGTAAAGCGCATTTTGGAAAGAATGTTGGTCTTCACAACTCCTCAATCTCTTACTAAACAAGTTATGCATAGGTGGATCCTGACTATTCTAGGTTTTTCAATAGTTCGGAAGGATTGAGGCTTTCTCTAAGGAAAACACCTAGAAATAATATTCCCCCTTTTTCCTGCGGGCTAAGGTGTGGTGAAAGTTAAGGGAAGGTTGGTACCGAGTAATCAAAGTAAGTTGACAGACCTCCATTGCAAAATATTATACAAATATCACCCCTCATACAAACTGATTGCCCCCACTTCGTGTTCTAAAAAGAAAATTATAAGACATATGGTGAAAGGAAAATCATATCTAATTGTACATCTAGTCTAAAGAGATGATAAAAGGAAATTCAAAAATGATTGCCCTCATCTCAACATTTAAATGATTGCCCTCATCTCAACAAAAAAGGGGCAGATAACTTCATCGGGGTATTGAACAGGCCCGCTGGCAGTGAAGCAATATCTGAGATATCTGTAAGGTTGTTATACATGAATTTCACTCTACTCTGGTAATCAAATTTCTTGAAGCCGAATCCACATCCTAAGTCCAGACAGGACTCCCCGATTAAAAACATGTAATAATTTTGTTTGATGAAAACCAAAAGCCACAAGATCTGTTGGATTTCCTATGACTTTTTTGATTGTCTTAATGCAGACCTAAATTTAGTAAAGAGAAAGAGAAAGTCATGAAAGGGACTGTAGCTGAGTGTGAAACATAATTGAGTATTGAAAATCTTTGCAGAAGTGAAAGACAAAATCTCTTCATCCCTCTATTTATCTTTTCCCTAAAAGCAAGTTTCGCAGAAGTGAAACCAATGACTCCATTTACCCAATACAGGCACATGGTCTGTTGTTTTTCTCATCTCACAGGGAAATGACATCCCTAGTTGGAGCCTATGTTGGAGCGGCCTTTTTCGACTAGTTTTAAGCATAATTCTGTAGTCAAAGGTTGGTCATCTAAGTTGTCTTTTACTTCGTAACCTTTACACTTTGAAAGTCTCAGTAATCCTGATAGGTAAAGTGGTGATGGTTGTTGTACTCCTAATACCTTTCATTTTAACCATGAATGAGTTTTTTCACTTTTCTTTACCTCGGGAGATCGCATTTCAGGAGTTACAAGTCACAATGTTTTTAAGCCCAATGTGCGAAGTCGCGAAGTAACCTTGAAAGTTTACCTAGGTTAGCGCCGAGAGTAAAGTTCCTTAAACCTTAGTTAATCACTGTCAGTATTTCACGCCTTGGGGTTTTCCCTCCCCAAAAGTCTCACCTTCATAACTCCGATAGGCGAAGTCACGAGACGGTCACTCAAGTTACTTGGGTTAGTGTCAGGGGTGAGTAGTTTTTAACCATAGTTAAAGTTTGTCAAGATTTTTCGAATCGACATACGTTTCTCCCAAAAGATTTACTTTCGAAGCCCTGAATCATGAAGTCGCAATATTACTTAATTTTAATTTAATCAAACACTTAATCCAATTTACCTTCTGACTTAACTAGATCACATCATCGTGATCTCAGATTTTCGCAACTCAGCATACGCTCCTCCCGTGAACTTTACCATCGAAGTCCCAAGTCGCGAAGTCACGATTTTTAAATAAACATGATTAATCAAACGCTTAATCCAGATTACGTTTTCTCTCAACCAGATCACGTCATCACAATCTCAGGTTTTAGAGGCTCGAAAGGTTAGAGTGAAAACTCCCGATATGGCGAACGTCGAAAGGTTGATTAAAGTTTAAAAAATCCTGATTAAATAAGCTAATCCAACTTAATTAGTGTTTAATACAAGTAATAATAGTCACAATCTATGAGGTAATTTTAAATGTTCCTTGTGCCAAATTGTACCACGAACCATCGAAATTTATGGCATTAATTGGAAATAGGACAAAACGGCAAGTAAGGATATGGTTTTTATTGCTAAATCTATCTCTAAATATAATTTGACTGTTCTATTCATAAGGACATCGAGATTTTAAATGATTCCAGATATAGATCTTTTTTATTTCTGTTCTATTCATAATTCTCATTTCTATCCCACGTAGAGAAGTTCTTCTCAGCAAGCTGATTTCTATATGTATACGCATTTTTATTACAAGAGAGCTAATTCACAATATTCTATAATGGCCCTGCGAAAAGCGTCCAAGGGAAGTGCTGAGATTTCAGGACAAGGCTATGATAATGTTTTGGATACTTCATCATGAAGTTTTGATTCTATACAAACCTAGTCATACATCTATGAGGTTCTGCAATCCTATTTGGTGAATTGTTCAGATGATTCCAGTGACAATGAGAAAGACGACTTGACTACCAAATACAAGATCATCGTCCAGGCAGAGATGCACAAAGTAGTGGTCAGGCCACGTCTTCTTCCTTACTATGACATGATCTAATGGGCACTAGATCATGTAGATATCCCTACCAGAACCATCATCAACAAGCAGAAGGTCATTGTTGGGACCTTTAGACCTGAAAATGTACACGCGATGTACAAGTTTCCACCCACGTCGAACTTCACATACAATGCTGAGTTTCTAGAGGATTTTAAACAGAAGAAATGCGAGCAATACGACAAGCGCTTAGTTGATTTGATCAAGGATTGGGTCTCACACCCCGCGAAGTTCAGGGTATATAGAAACGAATTTTATTCCATATCTTCTTTGGAACCACAGTTCAAATACATAGCAATGATGACCTATAGATTGTATGGGAGGGAAGACACCACGCATTTTTTCCTCCCATGGGTGCCTCTGATGCATACAGTCGCAGAAGGTTGTTCCTTTGACTAGGACAAACTATTGTCAGATAATCTGACTAGTTGGATTATAGAATATCATACACAGAAGGCAAGTGGGAAAGCCACTTCATTTTTTATGTCCACATACATCATGGACGTTGTGTGTTCCATGACACCTTTTCCCTTAATGAGCTGGAGCTGGGCTCCATATTATGCTGAGCCTATACATGACTAACATTCTAAGATTTGGGAGGATAAGGCCTCAGATTTCATATATGAAATCTTCAATTGGGCAATGGTACCGATGCATGTCACCATCTTCGGTAATCCACCACCCAAGATCTCAGATAGCATCGCGGCCAATTTGAGCAGGGTTTCTGATTGGTACATGGAGGAAGAGTTTTCATACATCAGGGTTTTTGGTGCTTCTATCCCTTTTCATGCTCTACCATTATTTATACCCGATAGGTTGTCTTTTCATGAGATCACCAGGCAAACCATGATTTTTGGCATAATTAAAGAGCTAAAAGGATTTTCAAAGAAGGTATGGCCACCTTTCCCCATTCATTTAAACACCTATTCTTTATTAGATTTAGGGCATGCAAAGGCCGAGGCAGCAGCCTTAGAAGATATAAAATTAGTCCACATTGAATTCAAGAAACACGACCCACACAGGGTCATGAGTAATCACTTGGCTAGTTGTGGCCTTAAAATATTTGAGCATGAGAATTCGCCTCATGATGATATTTTCTGAGGTGCGAGATCTTATGCCGAGTTTTTGGCTCAGATACAAGCCCTGTCGCCTGAAGAGAGGGCCAATGTTTTCAAATTCCAAGAACATAGTTGGAGCTGCCTTCCCCCAGTATTACGAGGTGAGAATCCAACGACTGTAGAAGTGCAGCAAACAAAATCCAAAGGCTCCAAAGATTCAACACCCAGCCAAGAAGAACACCAGGATAAGAAAGAGCAAACTGGAGGCTTGAAATAGGAAGCCAAGACTTCCAATCCTCCAAGTGAGCCAACCTCAGTCGTTACTCCATGGGAATCATCTAAACAGGTCAGCAATCCCATCATTTCTATTACTCCCCTGCAGTTGACAAAGGGAATCCCAGACGTAGGTTGGATTTTTAGTGAAGAATTAACACCTATAACAGTGGAAGAGATACCTCCAAAAGAATTCTTCTTCGATAAGAAGAGAAAGGTTGTCGTAAGACAAGAACTTTACCAAGAGGTAGGTACTGTATCTAAGAAATTAAAAAAATTAACCGATGGGAGAACTATGGAAAAAGAAGAATTTGAAACGCAAATAGCAGGAACATTGGGAGCTTTTGCTACAATAAACCAATATTCAGTCGGGACCCTAAAGGATCAGCTAAAGAAAAAAAACCGTTTGATCAAGACATTAGAGGCTAAACTAGCTACAGCAGAGGCCACTGCCAAAGATCAAGTGAATACAACTTTAGAGCAAGCTAGAATAGATGATCAAAAAGAAATCGAGTGGCTCAAAGACAATCTCGAACAGACATAGTTGATGGCTCAGACAAGTCAAATATAGATAGGCCAGCAAGGAGAATTGATATAGAAGCTATGGGCCAAATTAGAGTTTTCCGAAAGCTAGGTAATCGATATCAGGATATCTCAATCCCAAGCAATAGAAATCAGAAAAAGGTTATTGACATCACAACAAGGTCTTCTTGTTAAAGTAGAAACGATTCAAAGCAATTTCTGGCTCATTGATAAGGTATTAGAGAACCTCTCTCTCAGAGAAAAGGAAGATGGGGTGGCTCGGGTGGCTTTCCAGGAGGCTATTATAGCCATGACGAGAAGGGAAATAAGCAGTAGTTCCAGTTTTTCCATCCCAGAACAGACCAGGGGCAAAATCTTGTTGAAAGAATGGGAGCATAATATATCTTAAGGCAGAAAACAAGCTAAGGAGATAAGAAAATCTTGTGAAGAAAAATTCAGTTTGTTAAATGGGATTTGGTTGGGTTCCGATGGTGAAAGTAGCATTGAGATACTGGGTTAGATCAATACAACCAAATATCTACTAAGTATCAAGGAAAATGAAGAAAGAGAATTAGTCGAAATATCACAAATAACCTAGATGGGCATAGTTCAAATAGATAAATAGCTAATTAAACTGAGTATACTATTATGTTCTATCAGCGCCAAAGACCAATAGGTGGAAGGAAAGTTGCCACTATTGGTGAAATATTGTTATATGTTTTAGGCCAATAATCAAGAAGAACTTTCTAAGTTGATATCACAGCTGGTGGAGAAGTGCGTTATTTGCACATAGCATGCAAAGAGGCAGGTTTCTGGTACTAAATGGGGACAGAGATAAAGAAATGAAACGTTTAAACTCCTTTGATTGTAACTGAATACCTCTGGAATGATTGAGATTCCAGCATATAAAAATTTGTATAAATATACATTTTGTAGAAAGAAAATAGGCTGGACCTTTTTGGTCGATTGTAATAGAGGCGATCTCCTTTTTTGAAAATTAATACAAAGAAATCCGAAGAATCCTGATTTCGTCAAGACTATATTATGAGTTTGTTCTCTTTGTTATTCATATTCAATTTTATTTCGCTTGTATACATCTGATGAATGTTGCACTGCAATTTAGTAAAACTTCTACTATGGTGATTAAATTTTAGCCATCTATATAGTTTACAGTTTTTCCTCTGTATCAGCTACCATCATGTACAAGACCTATGAACCTTTTAGGTTGTCATATTTTATGCTTCATCAGATTCCTTCTTATCCTATTTTCTTCTTCTGTTTACGGAGTGAGATTCTCCCTTGATAAGAGCCTTACTTTATAAACAACTAAATGTTTTTCTCATATTTCACACACTATTCATTTCAAATATAACGCAGTTACGGAAAAAGACCTTTGGTTTGCATTTTGTCCTTAATATTAATTTAAAATTTCTCTTTTATAAGATCAAATTGATACAGCATAAAAACTTTCAAATCTCTTTTAAATTTTTTTGTTCCTGTATGACTGTCCCCATTGTAAGACAACCTAATATTGAACTTGGTTTATCAGACCAAACCCATATTTCTTTAAATATATTTTATACTATACTTAAAACAACCACCAGTCGGGTAGAACTTGAACGTTCATGGGCCACAATTGAAAGGGATATAAACATCCATGAATAGTTGGAAGCGAGACAACAACAACCTGGAAATCAGCCTTAGCTTCCTTTACCGAAGGTTGAATCTTCTCCATTATTATATGTTACTCGCTTTCAGATGCCTAGACAATGTACTTTTTAAATCCTTAAGTACAGACTCTGGAACAATATCTTTTTGGCACCGTTTCCGGGGACGAAGTTACAAAACCTTTTCCCTAGGAAGAACGACATATTTTCAAGTTTCACCCTTTGATAGTGAACAAAGAGTGAGCACTTTAGAAAGGATTATATTATCTTTCACTTGGCGACTCTACATATATGTAATATGGCATTCGGTCGAAGGAATACTAGACAAAACCCAGAGAGCAAGCAAACCACGCCTGTTTCAAATCCTGAAAAAATACTAAAAGCTAGAGGTTCTCTTAAGCCGACTACTGTAGTCTATCAGCTTAAGGACCCACAACCCAAGACCAAGAGCTCTTTTGAACCTTCAAATTTGCATAGTACCCCTCCTGAAACCACCAATTCATTTTTAGCTAGCTTTGTGGTTAAAAGTGAAATCACTCCAAAAACATTTATTGTACACAAAGGTAAAAACCCCGTAGTAAATTCATTAGCAGTCGATATCCCGCCAACTCTTCTTTTAGACTTCCCGACCTCACTAAGTCTTGAAGAGTATACTATATATTCAAATCTCACACCCATGGGATCCACTGATTACGTCTCTTGCAAATCCGAGGAGCCATGTCCTCGCATCTCTGTTCACCAGTCTTCGCTTTTCTCATCTCTCGAAGAAGCTAGAAATCTACTTTTAGTCTTTCATAAACCTATATATAATGCATCCTTTCCTTGTCAGGTAGTACCAATGGCGGTCGTCGGAGGAGGAGCGAGGGGGAAAGAACCTCCACCGCCCCCCAGAGTTTTCACTAAAGTGGCTGTGAGATATGCACCTTTGGTTCTACCCATACCTCTTCATGATCTTCCTGGAAATTATTTAAAAAACTTACCAAAATTTGCAGGGGAAGGGGACTTAACTGTGGTCGAGCATATAAATTTCTTTGATCAGTTCGCTGATATCCTAGGTCTGGAACACGAAGATGTTTATTCGAGATTGTTTTTTCAAACTTTTGAAGGACATGTAAGAACTTGCTTTTGAAGCCTACCCACAGGGTCTATTCTGTCTTACGATGCCTTAGAATATGCCTTTCTTAGACAATGGGGTGAGAGAAAAGACCACTTATATTATCTGACCGAGTTTGGATATTTAAAGAAAAAGAATTCAGAAGCAGTTATGGAATTTATCTAAAGATTTAACAAACTGTATAATAAGATCCTAGCCAAAGTTAAACCATCCCAACCTATAGCCAAAGTAACCTTCGCGGGAGATTTCGAACTTGATTTTTCCCTTCTCTTAAGAGAAAGGCAGGGGGCTACCTTAACCTGAATGTAGGATTATGCTGTGGAAATCAAATCTAACATGATGGCCTCTGGAAAGTTGAAAGCTAGGATAGAAATGGGAAACAGAAAAACCAGACGTTTTAGGGAACAAGCGAGACCCTTAGGGTCTAATAGATCCACAGACGACAAAATGGATGATATGGCTAGGATAATTAAAGAGTTTTCGAATAATATTTCCATAATGGAGCTAGATCAATCCAAGGGTGATCCTTTCATTAAAAGATAATTCAGAAGAAACCCCAACCCTCAAAATCAACAAAGGCAGATTAAAAATGAAGATCGGAAAATTCAAACCCCTTTAAAAAATGAAACTTTTATAGGAGGAAATGACCTGGAAGATTTCGAGGGTCTGGAAGAAGATGTGACAAATTTCGACGATGACTACATTCAGCCTTATGTAACTAAAGAAGATTATGAGAGGTCGTTAAACACACCACAAACATCAAATGAATATGATGATATAAACAACAATGATTTCGTTGTATGTCAAGAAACGACTAATTCTATGACAGCTGGGGTCCAACCGAGGTATAACTTGAGGTCTAAAAACAAACCTACGTTGATTCCTCAACCCAAGAAAATTCTCCCTAGAGGTGAAGTATACGTGCCTGCCTCTAAAGAGACTAAAACATCTAATAACAAAATAAAATAGGCAGACTTGTTGGACCTCAAAATGAAGGAGGTTGAGACCCAAACAAGGGGAATCAAGACAACTGAGACATCCACACCGGTAAGTAAACTCATGAGTAGTAAATCAGCCCAGACAAATAAGTTGGAGAAGAAAGAGCTTGAGGTTTCAACCAGAGAAATGGACAAAGGTAGTGGTGGTTTTAGTTTTGAAAATGAGATACATAGGATCAAGATACCGATCCCGCTGGTTGAATTAACAAAGAATCCTGCATATAAAAAACAAATAACCAAAGTGATAGGTTGTTTAGATCAAGAAAGTAGGTCAGACGTAATAAATTTGGAAGATGATAAGCCCAATATCACTTTTGGTCCACATTTCGAGGGTGCCAGAGACACCATTGCTCCTTTCTATATCACCCTAAATGTGCATGATTGACTGCTACATAACTGCATGCTAGATTTTGGAGCTTCACATAATGTGATTCCCAAAGCTATTATGGATAGACTAGGCCTTGATATCACCCGACCTTATGGAGATCTCTACTCTTTTGATTCAAGAAGAGTTAAGTGCATGGGTATGATAAAAGATTTAGTAGTCACCCTTGCACAGGTCCCAGTCAAAATCGTTCTGATGGAAGTAGTTATTGTTGTTATTCCCCCAAAATATTACTTACTACTATCAAGGTCATGGGGAGTGAAACTTGGGGGGTCCCAACATGACTTACACCACAATTCCTGTATTTGGTGGGCTACTTACTTGGTTATACAGGGAAACGAGGTTAGCCTATACAGTGAGCGATCCTCAGAATCCTAACAATTTTCTTGTTTACATTGTTGATCAAGATCTAGGAAATTGTATTTTGTCTTTTGATGATGGTATAGATAGTTGAACAAAAGAAAATTACATAGACGAGAAAGACTCTGAAAATATGCATAGCACAGGGATCTAGAAAATGTTTTTTGACGGTGTTGTGTCATGTGAAGGAGCAGGTGTAGGAGTACTTTTTGTGGCACCTGAAAATAAATTTGTTGTCCCTATTTCTTACAGGTTTTAATGGGATATAGACTACACTAACAATGTATGTGAATATGAATCCTTAGTATTAGGATTGGAAGCTGTCAGGAAGCTGAACATAAAGAACCTGGAAGTATATGGATATGCTGAGTTGATAGTCAAACAAATGAATTGATAATACCAGGCCAAACACCTGAGATTGAGAGCGTATAGAAATTGTGCATGGGATCTAATGGAAAATTTCTTCTCATCTGTAAATATCCACTTCATCCCATGCATCACAAATCTACAGGCCGATTTGTTAACCAAGGTAGCCTCGATGTTCTCTCCCCCTACAACTTTTAAATTAAAGTACCATATAGAGGTAAGGCATAGACCATCCATCCCGAACAACATACAACACTTGCAGATTTTGAGGGTGAAAAATAGATCTGGAAGTTCCTCGAAGCAGTGGGTGACTTCTCTGAAACTCACATTGATCAAGAGAATCAAAATGATCACACGTGGATCATGCAAGAAGGAGAAGACCCTCACAAATTCCGAGAAAAAATTTCCAACCATCGCAGGTTAGTTTTAAAAAGTAATCAGATTCCAAAGGAACTAATCCCCCTGGAGAGACTTTTCGATCAAAATGGCATGCCTTTAAAATCAACTCTCCAACCCCAACCACAAGAGGTTGAAGATTGTGATGTAGAGACAAAAGTAGAACCTAGGATGGTGAAAATATCAAAGTACCTTCCTCTTGAGGTAAAAAACAAGTATAAAGATTTGCTTGCATGATATAAAGACATGTTCTCCTGGTCTTATGAAGAGCTTAGGACCTATGACACTAATGTGATCGAACACAAGATACCTCTGAAGCCTGGTGTCAAACCCTTTAGGAAAAAACTTAGACAAATCAACCCTATCCTATTACCCGTAGTCTAAAGAGAAGTTAAAAATATTTTAGACACGAAAATTATAGTACCACTGAGATACTCCGATTGGGTAGCAAACCTGGTCCCGATTAGAAAAAAGAGGGGAGATTGGACTGTGTGTTGATTTCAGAAATTTAAATAAATCTTCCCTCAAAGACAACTATCCTCTACCTAAAATGGATCGCGTCTTAGAAAAGGTAGTTGGAGAAAATAGGATGTCTATGATCAATGGTTTCTCTGGGTACAATCAAATTGTTGTAAATGAACAAGATAAAGAAAAAACAACCTTCACTACATCCTGGGGTATATTCATGTATGATAAAATGCCTTTTGTTCTAATGAATGTAGGTGTCACCTTCCAGCGTGCTATGGATATCACTTTCATTGGCGAAAGAGACAAGTTTGTAGTTATCTATCTCGATGATCTAAACATTTTTTCTAAGTCTGTCGAAGATAATTTAATACATCTCAAACATACTTTTGAAAAATGTCGCAGGTTCGGTTTATCTTAAAACCCCAAAAAGTCTCACTTTTCCATGCGAGAAGGTAAACTCCTGGGCCATATTGTGTCCTGAAATAGAATTAAAATTGATCCCAGCGGGGTTCAAGCTATAGACAGAATAAATATTCGTAGAAATGTAAAGGAAATTTAGTCATTCTTAGGAAAGATAAATTTTTTGAGGAGGTTTATCCCAAACTTTGTTGAAATTGTGAAATTGATCACAGGTATGTTAAAGAAAAACAATGAAGTGAAGTGGACAACAGAGGCCAAAGAATCATTTGCACATATCAAGAGGATTATAAGCAAGGCACCTGTACTAGCAAGCCTCGACTATCTAAGGATTTTCTCATTTTCGCGTTCACCTCTGAGCATACCATTTCCGTGGTGCTCCTCCAAAAAAATGAGGAATGTTTTGAACAACCGATAGCCTTTTTCAGCAAAAGTCTCAAAGACACGGAACTAAAATACGATATAATGGAAAAACAAGCATATGCTATGGTAAAGGAATTAAAGGCTTTTAGAACTTATGTATTGCATTCCAATATAATTGCGTATGTACCTACTAGCTCTGTAAAAGACATTTTAGTTCGGCCTGACAGTGATGGAAAAATGGGACGGTGGCTCACTAAAATTCAAGAATTTGATCTGGAGATAAATCCAACGAAACTAGTAAAGGGTCAAGGTTTCGCTAAACTCTTAGCTGAATCAAATTTCAGAGCCCTTGGCATAAATAACATACAGGGATGTGAAGAAGATGAGGATATGAGTGAGCTCTATGAGCAAACAAGTGAAATCAGAATCGAAGAGAAGTTTACATCCTCTGATTGGTACATAAACATAGTATCCCACCTACTGACTTTGAAGTGCCTGAGTGATTTATCTCCATCCAAAGCCAGGACGCTAAAACTACATGCGATCAAATACTGTATATCTAAGGGTAATCTATATTGGAAGGACCCACTTGGCTTCTTGTTGGTTTGTTTGGTTGAATCTAAAACAGAGGAGGTCATAAGCAAATTCCATGAAGGAGTGTGTGGGGGACATCACGCTTGGAGAGTGACAGCTTACAAAATCCTGAGGGCAGGGTATTATTGGCCTAAAATATTCTCGGATGTCAATGCCAAAGTCAGGGCTTGCAACCCTTGCCAATTGTTCATAGGCAAACACAAACTCCCAGTGCTACCTTTAGTCCCAGTCAAAACAAAGGCTCCTTTTCAACAGTGGGGACTGGATTTTATAGGTGAAATTAACCCCCATTCCAGTGCTCAACACAAATGGATCCTGACCGCCAAAGATTACTTTACTAAATGGGTAGAGGATATTCCAACCAGAAGGGCTACAGATTCAGTGGTAATATATTTCCTGGAAGAATTTTTTTTATCTTAATTCGACTGCCCTATAAATATAGTCACAGATAATGCCCAGGCTTTTAAATCTATGGCTACGATCAGTTTTTACCAAAAATACAATATCGTACTCGGCCATTCTATGACATATTAACCCCAAGGAAATGGACTGGCCGAGTATTCGAACAAGAGTTTGATCAATATAATTAAGAAAGTGTTGAACGAGAATAATAGATCCCGTCATGTACATTTAAAATACGCACTATGTGCGAATCAGATAGGCACGAAAAAATCCATCGGCATTTCTCCTTCCTAGATGGTGTACGAGACTGACGTGGTATTACCCATAAACTTGGCACTTCCCGTAATGAAACTATGGAAAGATGAGAAAGAAGAACCAAACCACATCACAAGGAGAATAAATCAGTTGATCAAAGTACAACAACACAGGGTCGAAGTGGATGAAAGATTGCAAAAATATCAAGACGACATGAAAACATTATTTGACCGTAAGACAAAAGACAGAGAGTTTCTTCTGGGTGATTTGGTCTTGAGATGGGATGCTAGGAAGGAAGATTTGGTGAAGCACGGTAAATTCGATCATATTTGGTATGGACCATTTAGAGTCACAGCTTTCAAAGGAAAAAATTCATTTTTATTAGAAAATCTAGACGGTAAAATCTTCAACGCCCCTGTCAATGGGCGTTATTTAAAACACTACATGAAATAATTGGTTCCCAAAGGTTTTCCATTGTATATACTGGTTTGTATTTTCTTTGTATCTCAAGATCTCTTTGAGGTAAGTTTTCATTTTTAATTAATTAGGTTAGTAGAAATAGAGATACGCAATTTTCAAATACATTCAACTCTTTTAAAGGACACTCTTCGTGCTTACAGGATTTCAGCTTGCGACCTAAACGGGCGAAAGGAGAAAACAAAACGTTATATATCAGAGACTGAATTCGCCGAAAATAGGTGATGGAAAAGGTTTTCTATTATTTCAAAATGGTAAGGTAAAGGTATGAACTCCTGAGAATTGTGTTCTTTAAGAAAGCAAAGGTCTCCAAAGCATCGTAACAGTCCCATCAATCTAATGTTTTCACTTAATTGTTATTAAAAAGAATAATTACTTGATCTAGGTCTTAAGAAGTTAACTTAAAATAAAGATAGGTGATAGTTAAAATAAACAGAGAAGTAAAGCATCTCTAGGAAAAGGTATTCAAAAGACGGTTTTAATTTTTGACCCCTGCTTCTCAGTATACAAACATCTGTCCATCACCTTTCTTTTGGTCTTCAGATTTACCTTCTTAAAAATCCAAGTATCTTCCCCGATTAATATACATAGGGGGAAGAGATTATGTTTTAACTTTGAAAGATGTAAAGCGCATTTTGGAAAGAAAGATGGTCTTCACAAATCCTCGGTCTCTTACTAAACAAGTTATGCGTAGGTGGATCCTGACTATTCTAGGTTTTCAACAGTTCCGAAGGATTGAGGCTTGCTCTAAGGAAAATCCCTAGAAATAATATTCCCCATTTTTCCTGTGGGCTAAGGTGTGGTGAAAGTTAAGGGAAGGTTGGTACCAAGTAATCAAAGTAAGTTGATAGACCTCCATAGAAAAATATTATACAAATATCACCACTCATACAAACTGATTGCCCCCACTTCATGTTCCAAAAAGAAAATTATAAGACAGATGGTGAAAGGAAAATCATATCTAATTGTACATCTAGTCTGAAGAGATGATGAAAAGAAATTCAGAAATGATTGCCCTCATCTCAGCATTTAAATGCATAAATATATTTCGAAGTGGTGAAAGGAAATTCATCAAGAAAGGGGCAGATAACTTCATCGGGGTAGTGAACAGGCCCGCTAGCAGTGAAGCAATATTTGAGATATCTGTAAGGTTGTTATACATGAATTTAATTCTACTCTGGGAATCAACTTTCTCAAAGTCGGATCCACATCCTAAGTCCAAACAGGACTCCCCGATTAAAAACATGTAATAAAATTCATTTGATGCAAACCAAAATCCACAAGATCTGTTGGATTTCCTAGGACTATTTTGATTTTCTTAATGCAGACCTAAATTTAGTAAAGAGAAAGAGAAAGTCGTGAAAGGGACTATAGTTGAGTGTGAAACATAATTGAGTATTAAAAAGATTTGCAGAAGTGAAAGACAAAATCTCTTCTTCCCTCTGTTTATCTTTTCCCTAAAATAAATTTTCACAGAAGTGAAACCAATGACTCCATTTACCCAATACAGGCTCGTGGTCTACTATTTTTCCGATCTCATAGGGAAACGGGATCCCTAGTTGGAGCCTATGTTGGAGTCGCCTTTTTCGACTAGTTTTAAGCATAATTATGCAGTCAAAGGTTGGTCATCTAAGTTGTCTTTTACTTCATAACCTTTACACTTTGAAAGTCTCAGTAATCCTGATAGGTAAAGTGGTGATGGTCGTTGTACTCCTAATACCTTTCATTTTAACCATGAATGAGTTTTTTCACTTTTCTTTACCTCGGGGGATCGCATTTCGGGAGTTACAAGTCACAATGTTTTAAAGCCCCGATGCGCGAAGTCGCGAAGTAACCTTGAAAGTTTACCCACCTTAGCACCGAGAGTAAAGTTCCTTAAACCTTAGTTAAACGTTGTTGGTATTTCGCGTCTCGGCATTTTCCCTCCCCAAAAGTCTGACCTTCACAACTTCAATAGGCGAAGTTGCGAGACGTTCATGCAAGTTACCCAGGTTAGTGTCAAAGGAGAGTAGTTTTTAACCATAGTTAAAGTTTGTTGGGATTTCGCGGCTCAGCATACATTTCTCTCAAAATATTTACATTCAAACCCCCGAATCACGAAGTCATGATATTACTTAATTTTAATTTAATCAAACACTTAATCCAATTTACCTTCTGACTTAACTAGATCACATCATCGTGATCTTGAATTTTTGCAACTCGACATACGCTCCTCCTGGGAACTTTACCTTCGAAGTCCCGAGTCGTGAAGTCACGATTTTTAACTAAACATGATTAATCAAACGCTTAATCCAAATTATGTTTTTTCTCAACTAGATCACATCATCGCGATCTCAGGTTTTAGAGGCTCGAAAGGTTAGAGTGAAAACTCTCAATACGGCGAACACTGAAAGGTTGATTAAAGTCAAAAAAATCCTGATTAAATAAGCTAATCCAACTTAATCAATGTTTAATACAAGTAATAATAGACACAGTCTACGAGGTAATTTTAAATGTTCCTTGCGCCAAATTGTACCACGAACCGTCGAAATTTATGGCATTAATTGGAAATAGGGAGAAACAACAAGTAAGGATATGGTTTTTATTGCTAAATTTGTCTCTAAATATGATTTGACCATTTTGTTCATAAGGACATCAATATTTTAAATGATCAAAGATATAGATCTTTTTTCTTTCTGTTCTATTCATAAAGCTCATTTCTATCCTACGCAGAGAATTTTTTCTCAGCACACTGATTTCTGTATGTATACGCATTTTTATTACAGGAGAGCTAAGTCACAATCTTCTATCATCGCCCCACGAAAAGCGTCCAAGGTAAGTGTTGAGATTTCAGGACAAGGCTTTGATAATGTTTCAAATACTTCACCATGAAGCATTGATTCTATACGAACCTAGTCATACATCTCTGAGGTTTTGCAATCTGATTTGGTGAATTGTTCGGATGATTCCAGTGACAATGAGAAAGATGAATTGACTACCAAATACAAGATCGTCATCCAGGCAGAGATGCCCAAAGTAGCGGTTAGGCCACGTCTTCTGCCTTACTATGACATGATCCGATGGGTGCTAGATCATGTAGATATCCCTACCAGAACCATCTGTTATCACTGAAATTTCGTCTACACATGGCGAAAAGAACTCCACATCATCAAAACAGCAATGAAGTCACTCATGGCACTGAATTAGTTTCACAACACTCCAGAAGGGAAAAAAACTATACAAAGTAACCAAAAATTGAAGGTCGCTTTACAGCAGCTTGATGCACGCGCACATGCGCGGGGCAAAAACATGTTACTAGCTCATGCGCACACGACGCGCGACTGTCAACACAAAAACCTGCGCATCTGTTAATACGGTGCATTAATTGCATAAGTCGACCTCCTGACCGCCCACAGACCGGCCCCCAAGATGATTTGACCCTCAAATCAGATCCGGCTCTGCAAAATCGACGGATTAATGACCTAAATAAACCCTAATGCGCTCATATTCACACTTGGAGAAAGTTATGCGACCGCCCATGAAGTTGCTATAAAAGGCCATGAGGGTACACTGTTTTGGCAGAGAATTCGAAGCACTATTATGTTGTTCAGATGGTTCAAGGATCCTCCTTTGACAAACAAATCCATCAGTGGCATGACCCAGAGTTCTTTCACTGATGTTTGCAGTTCATTTCATTTGTAAGGAAAGCATTGTGTTGAGGGCCTCGAAGAGCCTTCCGCTAGAGGGAGAAGGAACCCCGGTCTCTTTCTTCAGCGTCTGCTCTAGTTTCATTAATATACCAAGCTTGAAACCATTGATGACCCCTGTGTCTTATGTTTGATGTTTTTGTTTATTTTCGCAGTGTTATTTGCTTTCAGTTGATAGTTATATTGTATTTAGTTTTGTTTTCTGTTAACCCTATGATTCCACACATGTTTTGCCTTGATGAACCCAATAGGGTATGCAAAGCGCTCTCCATTTTTCTCACCTGGTGACCATTTGAACGCGAACAGACTGTCCACTGGGGAGTTAGGTATCAAATCCTCTCTCAATTGGGTTTAATTCGCTTTCCTTTTTGTTTCATTAACTTGCAGGGACACAAACCGGCCTCCACCGACCTGCGAACCGGTCGATTCACAGCAGAATCGAGAGAATTGGTAATTTATCACAAGCGCGTGGGTATTCCGCCACACAGGCGTGTGCATGCGTTGGAACTAACTTCTCTTTTCCATGCGCACGCGCCTCTGTTTACAGTGACAGCCACGCATTGGGACTAAAATTTTCAGTGTAAGGTTTTTGATGTGGGGAAAGTCAGTTTCCTTCTCAACAATGATGTATCCATGCTCTAAATACTGCACCACTTAGACCCCTCAACTTATAAAGGGTATATTCAAACAAACATAGGCACTTAGGTGGATAAAAATCATTTTTCCCTTATTTTCTTTTCGCCACGTGGATGGCTTGTTTTGATTTATAATCTAAGTTGAACATCAAATTGTAATCACATCTAAACTCACATTTGGGACTAGAAGTCGAAATTAAACAATATTGAGTATGCTCTTCTCTTGCGCCAGTAAGCAACCTTGAGAATCAGAAAAAGATTGCGAAAACGATCTCATCTCCCTTTAACAAAAATTTCAAAACTTTTAGGAGAGGACAACGACTCTTTCGAGACCCCTCTTAGTTTCATTTTTTCAAACACATTCTTGTAACGGACCCATACATGCCCACATGTCAACAAAGATAGAATAGTGTTTGAATTTTTTCTTTCTTAGATAAAAAAACTAGGAGAGTTTAAAAGTTTGTAATGGGCCCACACATGCCCACATGTTCAATCTAGGATAGTTTCATGCTTTTTCTAGATTAACTCACACAT
>JZKD02S1997651.1:18132-29987 GCA_000966675.3 Picea glauca | reverse complement strand
ATATGGTTGAGGTATGTTCCATGGTTGTCTCTTCTTGTTTATAGCTGCAATACACATATATAACACATCAGTAAACCCTAAGGCCGAAATCAAGAGGCCATTCAGCAAGTAAACAAATCTAAACAAGTAGGACAGCAAATTGTTTGACAAAATGCCACAACCAGAAAAGTTTTAAAAAGACACCAAAACCATGATGATCCTGGCATAATGGCTTGGGATCATTACACATAATATGGTCACCAAACCAGGGTAATGGATCTCAGTTGCATGGCTGAGAGAAAGGGGGTCTCATCACGAGCCATCCTTCTCATTTCCACTAGGTGTTTGTGGGTGACATTGCCATCATCTGGTCACCACGCCAGGGCAATGACCTTCAACCTCTCCTTATGCTATATTGAAAGAAAATACAAAGAAAGAAAGATAAAAGGCAATTGATGGGCTTGGAAAAAGTGCATTCCAGACGAAGGTACCACACACCCTCTACAAAGGCACCCATGAATGACACACTACGACCCCTTGTATGTCATGAGCCCTATGCCCATTGAGTCTTCACCCTAACCACTTCATCCACTTTACATGGCTTAGAGAGGGATCTCTTGGAAACTCTCCTTGACCTAGGGCAAGATCTACCCAATAGGACACCTCCTCAACCCTCCCATATTCAAGCTTGACAAGTCGCATAGTGTCTTTGAGCATTTAATTGTTTGATATAGTGATCTTTGATGCACATGCTTAGATGGAGCATTTAATGATTGGATTCATTTATCATGATTTTATGACTTGAGATCCTTGGAGGGCGTGCTCATTTGTCTTTGCATGACCTAGTTGGTGGATAGTTTTGGGAGAACAAGCCTAGCTTGGGCTTCCTTGGGGCTACACTCCCACAGGTTGGATGCCAAGGGCCCGCATGCAGGATGAGAAAGATCGGACTTGGAAGGCCTTGATGATGACTTGGATGACATAGCCTAGCCCCCACATGCCAAACTTTTTCCCTAGGAGAGGAAAAATGTCACCTCTAGAGGCATGATGTCACCTAGGGGGGTTAGGGCTTGGTGGTGAGATGCCACTCATTGACACATGGACCTTTTGAGGAGAAGAGGGTCTTCACCTTGATGAGATCATCTAGATGCTTGACATGTGGCCTTTGGAGGCCTACCCATGCTTCTCCAACACCAACAACTCCTTCAAAGTGGCAAAACATTCCCTAAAGGGGGGACATCCATGTAAAATTAGGGTTTATTTGTGCAAAAAGTGAAACTTTAGATGAATTGTTTAATATTACTTTGTTAAAGGAGGCAAGATTAGGGTTGTTGACCCCTAGTCTTGTGGTTTACCCCTTAATTTGTGGACAAGTCACCTTGGTGACATTTTGTATAAATAAGAGATCATAAGATCTCATTTCAACATAACTCTCCCTCATTGTGAGAAGTATTGGTCTGAAATTTCCGCTATCTTTGGCTCTATTTGTCTCTTGTGCAGTTGTTTATGGCTATCTTGATGAATGGTAGATGGAGGAGTGAGGCGCTAGCCTTGGATGAATGCTTTTTAGCTTTTATGGTGGATTATCTTAGCATCTTTCTTGATTTTGGTATGGTCTTTTACTCTTATGTTGTCATTCTTTTCAAGTCAAGGATTGTTGTGCTAGGAGCTAGGTGGGAAGTGTTTCCGCCTTATACACACTTGGGCTATCGTGGAAGAAATATTCAATCCACTCGGTGTGTCATTGGGGGCAAGTCTTGAGTCAAGGTGTTGTCACATGATCCTCTACTCCTCCGTCTAGGCCAACTCCTAGTGAAGCCAAGGGGGGTAGTCCCAAACAAATATACTAAGGCTCTTAAGCTACTCTAAGCTAAAAGAACTATTCTAGGAGTTTATTGCAAAATAAAACATAAAGCATTTAACTTACTCATTCATCGGATAAGATAATCAAATTAATCAGAGATGTTTAATCATAAAGATGCATGCATAATAAAGTAGGATACAATATCTGCAAGATTTGTACAATTTATTAGACAATCACATTTGAGAATGAAAATATTGCTCATGAACATAAAGATATAACCATAGAACCAGTGCCTTAAAAGTGTCGTGGGCAGTTGTTGAACGCGTGTTTTATTAGGGTTTATTGAAAGTAGATTAATGAGAGATGTGTGGCCTCTTTAG
Organism: Picea glauca; assembly: GCA_000966675.3. Taxonomy (NCBI): domain Eukaryota; kingdom Viridiplantae; phylum Streptophyta; class Pinopsida; order Pinales; family Pinaceae; genus Picea; species Picea glauca. Next base: position 27,824 of record JZKD02S1997651.1, on the reverse strand, counting down.
AGGTTGCCTCTTTGTTTGGAAACCTGTTGAGAACATACCGAAGCCCCAAGGCTTCACCAGTAAGTTCACTAAGGGTGTCGGATGTCCAACACGGGGAGAACCTAGATCTCAAAGTTCCCGTTTGACTTCACACACTCCCCTTAGGCGTTTTCCCACGCATTAAGGCAACTACTATTGAGGTTTCCCTAATTATACTACTCCACACTAACAACTCCGGTTCTGATGAATCCCAGGATTGAGCTAGGCTCGCAAGGGTTCAGAGCATACACCAATAGTTGCGGGGAAGGTTTATTTTAAACTTGAAAAGAAACAAAACTTGAAATTGAAAACTGAAAATGAATTGCAAAAACTTGAAACATTTTCTAATAACTAAGAACAAAATTGAAATCTAAGCTAACATGCATGAAATATTAAAGTTATTTTGTGCTTAAGTGCATGAAGTAGCGAGTGATTTGTAAGATTGATTTCCCTTAAGTTTGTGTGTTTGTAAGCAAAATAAGGCGACAAAACTTGCAAGGAAAAGGAAAAGAGACAAGCACACAACACCACCAATCCCCCTAAAGGGGATGAAGAAACTGGGCACCAAAGGCCCGCTTTTATTAAGCCTATTACAACTTGAGAGGATGACTCTCTTTTTCCTCTTTTGAGATTTTTATTTTTGGATCCGTATAGAATTAGATCAATGCTAAGCTAACTACTACAAAAAAACTTTTGTAAGTCTAGGTCTTCAAAGGGTCCAACTCAGGGTGAAGGGTCTTCAATTTAGGCTCCAAAAAGGTCAAAACCCCCCTTGTATTGTGACGGCCCTGCTAAAAACCAGCAAACAAATTTTATTAGTTTTGGCAGAAAATGATATAAGAAGTACAAGAAAGATGAAGCAAAATTGTCAAAAATTTTCAATAATTTTTTATGCAAATAAAGGAAAAAATTTAGATTTTTTTAGAAGAGGTTAGAGGACTCATGGTTGCTTGGATGCCCCAAACTTGTCCAAGTTGAACAAACTTTTTCTTTGGCTGTCCAATAACCTGCAAAATCAGCAAAGAGAAAACCCCAAAAGGTGTCCAAAATGGTTTGGGACAGCTTAAGGGATTGATCAAAACTGCTTGGAAAATTAAACAAGAAACTAACAACTAACAAACTTTATTGCAGATTTTTGCTTGTTGTTAGGACAGCAAATAATTAAGCACTTGAAATGCTAGATATAACAGTATAAAGCAAAGGAAAAGACCCAAATTTACCCTTTAAAAAATATCAGAAATTTGGTAAATGAAAGAGGATCTTTTCATTATATTAGATCTAGATCTATTAGATAAATTTTTAAATAAAAATCAGATCTAGAAATCCTATGCATGCATAAGAAAATTAAAGATTTAACCTTACAAATTAGATTCAAATGCTTGCATGTAGATGATAAGTAACCAAGAAATTGAAAACTAGAAGGGTGAGAAAGAGAGAGAGAAGTCTTTCTTCAAGAATTGAATCTTGGGCTATGGGGTCTTCCGGTGAAAGGATGAGGGACTCGTTCTCAAAAGATCTTGAAGGATGTGGAAGATCGAACTCAGATCAGCCACCACTATAAGTATGAGGACCTGCAATCTTGATAAACCTGCATACAACTTGTTAAATAATTGGTGTTCCCTACACATGAAATCTAACTAGCATGCAATTAAACAAAATTAACATGCAAATTTTCAACCGCATATGTAAAATAACAAAAGATTTTAGTATCCAAGCTAGTTAAGAAGATCTTTCCTATTGGGTGATAGCACCCCTATCAAGGCCAACCTACAAATTGAAATGCATGTAAACACGATACAGTTACCTCGTAAATTTAGACAATGAACATCAACATCCACACAATGCTACCATCCACCATGTGACATCCAAAGTCTTCTTTATTCAAACTTGAAAGAAAATTACAAATATACAATGCAAGAGCATAAACTCTTTCCCCCAAGCTCCGACTCACTCACAAGAGGGGGGTCGACCTTCCTTTATACACTTCCGGGTGAAAACTACAAAGCAAGGGCGCATGGGAGAGGAGTGGTGCACTTAGTAGAGTGAGGATGAGTGGAGTGATAGGTAATTGGAGGTGGAGTGATGTGGGGGAGTGTAGGAGTGAAGTGAGGGTGTGTGGGAGTGAATTGAGGGTGGTAGGTGAGGGTGAGGTCGAGTGCAACGTCGGGATTGACACCCTCTTCCCTAAATCCGCCAACTAGCTCAAGGAGAAGTCGAGTGGCAACATAGGGATCTCCACCCTTGCCAACTCACTCAAGCAACTCGCCCAAGACACTAGAAAGACTCGACCTCTTGGTCTTGAACTCCAGACAATGGAAAAACACGTTTCCGACATGTTTGCTAAGTTTTAGCAACTCTCCTAAAATTTAGGAAATTAATTAAAAAGTCCCTTTTTACCTTTTTGAGAGCAAATTACATTTTTGAGTGATTAAAATCACTTTTTGCCTCAACAAAGGGGGAATAAGGGTTTAGGGGGTGCTCTGGCTTAGAAAATGACCACAAATATGTCATCTGACAATGACTGATGCCATTTTTATGACTTTAATTTGACTTTTACATTAAAAAATGTCTGTTTTACGGGAAATTTTTTATTTGACTAAAACATTAAAAAAACCCTAAGGGGACTTAGCGCAATTTCCATATGACTCAATAGACATCACTTAGCATGAACTTATATACATTTAGACACTAGACATTGGTTATACCATGCCAAGGCCTAACCACCAGCACATACTCCAACTTTGGAGGAAACTTGAGTGAAAAAACTTAGAAATTGTTAATTGCCTGATAGACAAGAAATAATTAACAAGTGAAAAAAAACACTCCAGAGTACATGCTCGTGCTCAGGTCTTAGGTGGCCAATAGTCTTTTACAACTTTCATGCTCAAGCCATTGATTACAATACCCCGGAAGGATGGAAATGCGGAAAAAAGGGTGGTCTGATAGACCTGTTGAATTTCTGAACACTGAATTTTGAGCATCTGACTGCTCAATCTTTGGCAGCTCAACTGTAAATCCAGCTAGTGCAACTTGGTGGATAACAGGAAGTACAAGGGAATACACGCCCACCATAGTCTTCATCATTTTATGCTTCATGTTATGGTTGAACAAGGGTTTGCTAAGAGAAGTATAAGGGCATACACCCTCTTAGCTTAAACCCTAGCTAGAGAAACTTGCCTTGGGGAGTAAAATGGCTTACACCCCCAAGGAGGTAGTTTCTCTAGCTCTTTCTTTTATTTGACTCCATTAATCCAATAGTAAAGGCACTAGTCATACATTTTTTGCATTGGAGATATAAAATCATTGCTTTGGGAAATGTGAATTTTTATCTTTTGAAAGGTCTCTTGCTTGGAGTTGGTTTGCCTCATTGAGAGGAGTCTTCCCCTATTAGGGCGTCCCCTCTCTCCCACTACTTTACTTGTTGTTACAAACCCTAACCTACAGCCATTAGGGCTGATCTAACTGAAATAAACTACTAACCATAACTCTTAAACTAACCCTAGACTAGCTCCTAAATTTTGCATACTAATTATACTAACTAGGGCGCATCTTTTGGGCTAACTGTTGGCATACTTTGATAGTGTAATTTGTTGATATAAGTGACTGAAAGCTACAGCCATAAGGCTGCAATTTTCTGCAGAAAATACATGTTATAACAGCTTGCTTTATCCAGCCTTAAAGTGCCATTTTTCAGTCATACTTGATTGCCATACTCATTGATAATATTGTTGATTGATCTCATGCTTTACATGCTGATTTGAATGTCTTATTTGCTTATATAAACTGTCATCTGCTGCTGCAAATTAGGGACAGCAAGCTTAACTTGCTGATCCATACTAACACATATTATTGCAAGTTGGATTTTCTTGTGTCTCGGGAAGGTACAATCATCCGGAGAAGTACTATACCTTTGGGGCAACAATCACTTGACTTGCAAGGCATCTCTTCCCACATTTCACTCCACTTAGACTTGACATCTAGGGGCTTCACTTCCATCTCAATCCATATCCATCTCATTCCCCCTAGGGTCACCAGGATCGCCTCCCTAGAGTGACCTAGTCACCCTTGAAGTGCGGGACCTACATCGAGGTAACATTGGGTGTAGGATTCTCAAGTTGTAGCTCTTGCTTTATGGTTGGTTTGGGCTTTGCCCAACCTACAACTTGCGCTATAACATTTTGGCGCTGTTGCCGGGGAAGATTTTGAATCTGCTTCGTAACCTAACGAACCTTTGGTAAGATTTCCCAAAGCCTTTCCCTTAGTTTGCCTGATGACTCCACCTAAGGGACATTCCCTTTCCCTTTTCCTTGATGAGCTCATTTTGAAACTCATCTAGCGACTCCACCTTCCCAAAATCCTTCTTCCCCCAAACCTTTTCCCCTTGGGAGGTTCAAGCCTTCTAAGGTTTACCAAATAAGGCCTCCTCTCAAGTCTCTCGTTGCTAAAACCCTTTTCCACAATACCCTTCATCTTGTTCCAATGGCTCGCCCTTGGGCAAGGGACCTCTACAAACCCCTTAAAAAGGTCAATATCCAAGGTTACCCTAACAAAATGCCAACAGAAGTCAATAAGTGGTTGCCAAAGTTCCTAGGAAACAATGTGATAACTGTCGAAGACCACATTTATGTCATAGGCCGGGACATGGACAATGCAGGTATTGATCATGAAGATGTGGCCATGAGGTCATTTGCTTCATCATTGAATAAAGAACCCCTTGATTGGTTCAAAGGACTCCCCGATAATCATATCACGTCCTATGGTGCTTTTTCCAACTTATTCAAGAGCAGATGGTTGAGAAAAGCAGATGGTGGGACACTTGGGACTCGGTTCAATTAAATAAAGAAAAAGGAGAATGAAACGGTAAAGGAATTCATTTCAAGATTTGACAGGTTGTACAATCAAATTCCAACAGATTACCGTCATACGACATCATCAGTTCGTCTCCTTTACATGAATGCTTTTGAAGGGTAGTTCCGATACATTCTCAAAGATAAAAAGCCTACATCATTGGCAGAGGCTACAGAGTTCAGTATTGACATTGAAGAGAATACTCAGAAGATACTGAATTCAGTTTGTTCAGGTGCAGAATCAGCTTATGAACCGTATGACTACAGTGGAAAGAAATCAATCTACTCCCAGACCTCAGTTTTCCAGACAGCAGAGAGATGCCACCGGTTGGAAACCAAGACCTTAGCAAGAGGCAAAGGCCCCAGATACTTTGAAACCTGTTGGCACAGTTGATATAGAAGCTTGGTGTCTCCCATGCCAAGAACCCCACGGGGAAGATGAGTGCCCCCAACGAGACGAAGATTATCCTGAAGATATAAATTTCATGATTTGCAATTTCAACGATGAACATGTTACCCAAGAACAGATCAATGAAGCCAAAAGAATATAAGAAAGAGAGGGGAGACTTCAAGCCTTAAATAAATTGACAGATGATCAAAAGAAGGAATTAAGGAGGAGGGAAATTCTAACCTACAGAAGAAAAAATGCTTGAGCCCCTCCGTCACAGCCTGATACTCTTCTTCCATCAGCAGAAAAGGTGGCTCCACCACCTCCACCACCAGTATGTGAGTTGCTTCCTAAGCCAACTCCTACAAATGACATTCAGTTGAATATAGTTGTTGCAAGCATGTTTGGAAAACTAAATACGACGGTCCCAGTGACAGAGATGAGTAAGATCCCTTCCGTAAAAAGGGAAATTTTGAGGATATTACAGGTGCCAGCCGAGAAGGAGGATCCTCCCATCATGTTGAACACTATGTATCTCGATTGGCCTAGGGACAAGAACCCTCCCTTCTATCTCTCATTAGGCATTAATGGCCTTCGTTTGAACAACTACATGCTTGATTCAGGGGCCTCGGCAAACGTCATATCATTTAAGGTAATGAAACAGCTTGGTTTGAAGAGAACCCGACCTTATGGCAATGTGTGTGGAATCGATTCCAAAAAAGTCAAAGTTCTCGGGGTATGTGAGGACATTGAGGTTTTCTTGATTGATTTTCCACATATCAACATCCTCATGGACATAGTAGTGATCGACGTTCCAGATGCTTGGGGAATGCTCTTATCTAGGAGCTGGTCTACTGGTCTTGGGGGTTTCCTTAGCACGGATCTCACCCATGCACACATTCCTATGGGAGATGGCACTTTTTAGATACTATACAATCGAGAGAAAGTTGATAGACACGTGATGGATCCTAATGGTCTTGATTATGCCTGCGAATGCGATTATGATGTACTCCCACAGACCATTGAGTATGATCCATCTGAGCTACCTTTTATGCAGGAGGACTCCATAGACACGCTTCTTCCATGGACAGATCAATACAAAGAAAAACTTGCAAAATACCATGGGATGGAACCTGGGTCTATCCAAATTTTGAAGAAAGAAGATGAGAAAGATGAAGAAATCATCATGGATACAGTCCACACAGAGCCTCCATATGATGAGAATACACCTTGCATCGATTTCAATGAAGGAAGTCTTGTGCTCATGTGGGACAAAAGAAAGGGCAAGCCCAGATATGAACAGAAAGATAACAATTCATGGGTTGGCCCTTACATCATCAGGAAGAAGTCTAACAAAGAAAGGTACTATCTGACAGCATTAGATGGGAGGAAGATGCCACTACCAGTAGATGGATCTCTTCTCCAACCTCACATCTAGGTCACATGACTTCTTCAAGGCCCGTGCCCCGGGTAAGTAGGTAAGTCATTTTGATTCCCTGTATTTTCATCTTGATTGCTCATACTAGTTTAGATGCATTTCATTTTCATTTTGCTCTACTTGCATATTGATTTCATGCTTAGTTTAGAATTTTTTTGAAAAAATGTCAAAATTTTCTTTTTCTAGCTTGGTTGGTTTTCATAATGATCATATGAGAACAAGGATGAGTAGGCCATCCTTCACTTGACAGTTTGATGTATCCTTGCAAGCACAGGTCTACCAGGAGATGTTGCGGTTCTCATGCACTCTACGGTGAGCACATGTCCCCAAGTAGGAGCCAGATGTTATCCCCATTTTGTGGATAACTAAGGAGATTATGTCTCGAGGCCCTCAAGTTGCAGATATGGAGTGCCGAGAGACTACATGACCAGCAGTACCCCTTTTGCACAGATGGAAAACCCACTCACCACCACAGATGGTCACAGTTTTGCAGATAGCATCCACCACATCAACTGGATTCCGGAAGGCAGTGGGCCTTGCTCCATGAGGTACAAGTCAGTGTTATGGTGAGCATCATTTCAATATTTAAGCCAGTTGAGTATGTTGTATCTTAGATTGCTCTAGATTTCATGATATATGCTTGGACATTATGCCTTTTGCCATGCTTCACCTTGGTGTTTGACATTGTACCCTAGTAAGTGGTCTTCCTTGGGAATGGGTTTGCTACTAGGAACTCCCTTAATGAGCCATAGTACCGTTCCCGACCATACTTGCCACTTTCCATCATTATTCCCCTCCATCTCCTTATCTCTTGGGATTTTAGGGTGTATTGACCCAAGGAGTTATCCCTCATTCTATGGGAAGAAGGGAGTGAAGGCCCAGAGGGGTTGATGTTGGGTAAAAGATAAATGCCTTGTATAAACCTTCTAGATGCTTCACCCAGTGATCACCCAAGAAAGTAGTGAAGCACTTATCTTTGAGTAAGGGGACCCACAATATAATAAAGAATGCTTAAAAGGTTAGTTGAAGGATAGGAGGTTTCATCACGAGCCGACCTATCACGCCCATGAATATCTAGTGGTATGACATTGCCATCATCTGGTCACCAAACTAGGGTAATGGCTCTTAGTTGCATGGCTGAGAGAAAGGGGGGCTCATCACGAGCCAGCCTTCTCATTTCCACTAGGTGTTTGTGGGTGACATTGCCATCATCTGGTCACCACGCCAAGGCAGTGACCTTCAACCTCTCCTTATGCTATATTGAAAGAAAATACAAAGAAAGAAAGATAAAAAGCAATTGATGGGCTTGGAAAAAGTGCATTGCGGGCGAAGGTACCACACACCCTCTACAAAGGCACCCATGAATGAGACACTACGACCCCTTGTAGTTCATGAGCCCTATGCCCATTGAGTCTTGACCCTAACCACTTCATCCATTGTACATGGCTTAGAGAGGGATCTCTTGGAAACTCTCCTTGACCTAAGGCAAGATCTACCCAATAGGACACCTCATCAACCCTCCCATGTTCAAGCTTGACAAGTCACATAGTGTCTTTCACCATTTAATTGTTTGATATAGTGGTTGTTGACCACCTATTCAACTAGGGGGTCAACTCCATGTACCATGAAGATATGCATCTTTAGATGCTACCAAGTCAGAGACTTTTTGGTTCTACAAGGCATTTTTGGCCTCCGGCACTTATTTTTGTAATTGGAATTTCCGCACCCCTGCGTGGGTTAATAATGTAATAGGTCTGCATGGATCATAGTTAGGTCAGTTACCTTGGGATTTCTTCATTAGGGGAGTTCCTTTCATTGAGTGTTTTTTATCCTCAGGTTATTAATTTGGCTTTTCAGCCTTATTAATCCCCCTTGAGTTTTTCACTCCCACAAATAATTCCTCCAAAGTGGCAAAAGGCATTCTAATGGATTTATCCTCTAGTGGCTAGTGTTTAGGAATGATGTAAATGACCATGCATGACATCTCATAAAGTTTCGCGGAATTCCATCGAATCTAGATAGGTTTTTTTTAATTAATTAAAATTGCCTAAGGTTGGGTAATTTAATTAATTAATTTTAATTATTTTTGAGCAAATATTGTAAAAACTAGATCCTTGGGCTTTTGCTAGGGGTATTTGTGCTCAAAATAAATGGAATGAGACCCCCTACACCCTTGGACCTAGTTTCAGCTCAGTCGGACAACTTTTGCTAGGTGTTTGTCCACTAGGAGTCTCAATCAGTCAAAACAGCAATTTTAATTGCTAAGTCATGACCTATGTTACAAGAAACGCCCCCCCACCTCTGTTTTCAAGGCTGGTACAGTACGGTACGCCGAAACATGTACGGTACGCCCCCGAAACGCCGTCGACTGTACAGTACGGCCTGCGGCGTTACGGCCGAGTTTCCACGGCTTTTAAAGGGAAATTGGGCAAATAAAGGGGGTCGTGGGGCCCCCAAACTTCCAATTAATTTTAGTTAAGGCCTTTTTTGCCTTCTCCAAATAGAATTAAGATGATTTTCTGTGTTTTTGTTTTAATTAAAAAAAAAAACTTCTAGATGCAAACCAAAACCCTAAATCTCCTTCATTTGTTATAAGAAACCACTTGCTTCACTCATTCCTCACACTTTCATTAGCAAGAGGAGCTTCCTACAGTAGCAAGAAGGAGATTGTGTGTGGTTTTAGTGAGCAGATTTCTTCTCTATTTGGTGAGTAGATTTATTTTTTTGTTTTCTTAGCAAGTTAGCAATTTTTTTTTCTCTTGGTTTGCAATATACAATTTTATGTTTTGTTTGGTGAACAAAGTTTTCATTTTCTTCTTTTCTTGCAGCATTCATGGCTTCTCAAAGTGCTATTTCATCTCGTCCTAGAGCTGTCGAAGTAAGCAGGCAGCATGAATACTATCCTCTTTGGAGGCATGTTACCAAGGTCAAGGCTATGGGTGTCGGTGGAGGTTCATGGGAATGGAAGTGCAATTTATGCAAGAAGGATAGGACCTTCAAG
>JZKD02S1997640.1:28812-52175 GCA_000966675.3 Picea glauca | reverse complement strand
CTCCATGTCTAGGACCATGTGGACCTCGAGACATGATCTCCTAGTTATCCCTAGATATAGGGGATAACATCTGGCTCCAACTCGGGGACATGCGCTAACTGCATAGCATATGAGAACCTCAGCAATCTCTGCCATAGACCTGTGACCTGCTCACACTCGACAAAAGGCATCAGCGACAAAAGACGGGGTGGTATTGCCACCCTGTAAAGCAATAGCATATACATGATAATGTGCATATAAGGCAGTAAGTAAATGTGCATATAGGCAGTAAAACAAGAAATCAAACAAGGTGCATATATAACAGTAAACAAACAATAAGGAAGCAATTACTTACCTGCAGGATCATGTGTCAGGAGGATAATAATGCTTTAAATACAAAGCGTTCACTGGAAACTTCAAAATTTCTCCTTCCATTGTCTCCAGGTTGAAAGAGTTTATACCTGCACAACTACTGATCTTATAAGGGCCTCCCCACAGGCTGTCAAACTTCTTGTGCATACCAGGTTTCTCCTTTCTCTTGTCCCATAATAACACAAGATCTCCTTCTGCCAGACTTCTGATTTTGGCCTTGCGATCAAAGGTACCTTTTACTTTATCTTGATTTTTCACCATCTAACCCAAAGCATTTCTTCGAGTCTTGTCTAACTCTATTAGTTGGTTTATTCTCCCTTGGATTGCTTCCGCATCTGTGTCATATTGTTGTACAAATTGAAGGATGGGTATCTGGAGATTCACAGGGAGTTTTGCTTCAAGTCCGTACACCAGCTCAAAAGGAGTTTTTCCTATGGATGTCTTTGTTGTTATTCGATCTGCCCACACTGCATATTTTAGTTTGCTATCCCATGACTTCTTATTTTCTTCAACCACCTTCTTCAGAATATTCATAAGATTTTTATTGGTTGATTCTGCTAGCTCGTTTCCTTGTGGATAGTAATTCAAGGAATGAGACAAAGTAATGCCATATTTGAAACAGAACTCAACCATAGCATAGGAACTAAAAGCCTTTGCATTATCTGTAGTGATCTTGGAAGGTATTCCAAACCTTGTTATAATCCGATCTTCCAAGAAATTCATGACAACCTCTTCAGTGGCCTTCTTTGTAGGAATTGACTCAACCCACCTGGTGAGATAGTCTGTAGCGGTCAAAATCCATCAGTATCCATTGCTCGAGTTATCCTTGAATTCACCAATAAAATCGAGGCCCCACTGCTAAAAAGGTGCTTCTACCACCACTGGTTTCAAAGGTTGTGCTGGGAGCTTTGGTTTGCCTGTGAAGAATTGGCAAGGCTGGCAAGACCGGATGTGCTGATAAGTATCTGAGAATATGGTTGGCCAATAATACCCTGCTCTCAAAATTTTGTGGGCAGTGGTACGTGCAGCAAAGTGCCCACCATAGTATCCAGAGTGTAACTCCTTTAAGATCTTCTTTGCTTCATCCTGGTTCACGCATCGAAGTATAACACCGTCTGGATTTTTCCATCCTAGTCCATCTTCTGTCAAGCAATACTTCATGGCTTTCAATCTCAAAGCTCTTCGTTTGTGGTCCACCAGATGATCGGGACATGACAAGTTCTTCAAGTAATAGAGTATGTCAGAGTACCATTCATCATGTTCTAGTTCACTGGTTATTACATTCACCTGCTCTCTTTCACCAATCTGTATAGCCTCTTGGTTGCTTTCAGTGAGCATCTGGGATAATCCTTGTCCCTTCACTATCTTGGTGGGTTTTATTTCTAAGTCGTACTCCTGGATTTTCGAAACCCACTTTCCTCTGGTGCCCATACAGTCTTGTTGTGACAAGACATCCTTCACGGCTGGGTAAGGGACAAAAGCTTTGATCTTGTTGTAACCAACATAGTTCCTGAAGTGATGGAGGGACTTGACCAAAGCGTAAGCCTATTTTTCTGTAATGGTGTAGTTAAATTATGAATCTCTCGAGACTTTTCTCATAAAATCCACGGGATGTTCGAAATTGTCAGCATCCTTCTGCATCAATACCCCTGCGATGGTATCGTGGGACGCAAATGAGAAAATGATGAAATCTCGTGAAAAATCAGGATTGGTCAGAATGGGGGCTTGAGAGATGGCATTCTTGATATCTTCAAAAGATCTGTCGAATTCCTTTCCCCATCTGAAAGCAACATCCTTCTTCAGCAAAGAACTCAAGGGTTTTATCCTTTCTGCAAAGTTAGGTACAAATCTGCGGATGAAGTTGATGTTTCCGAGAAAGGACTGCAAGGAATTTTTTTTGACTGGGGGACGGACATCCTTTATTGATTGGACTCTTTCAGGGTCAATGGAAACTCATCCTGATGAAGCCACATACCCTAGCAGTTTCCCTTCGTCAATCCCAAAAATAGATTTTTTAGGGTTTAGCGAAATGTCATACTCCCTGCATCGCTCAAAAACAGTTCTAAGATGTGAAAGTTGATCTTTCCTTTCTTTGGACACTACCGTGAGATCATCCCGATATATTTCTATGATATTTTGTATGAGGTCTCTAAAGGTATAGTCCATTTCTCTTTGAAAAGTTGCACCTGCATTCATAAGACCAAATGGCATCCTCAAGTACATAAAAGTTCCCCAGGGTGTAGTAAATGCAGTCTTGAGCTGGTCCTTCCTTTTGAGAAAAACTTGATTGTATCCTGAGAACCCGTCCAACATTGACATCATTCCTGCCCCTGTGACTCGCTGGAGTAGGTGTTCCATGTTTGGGAGAGGATAATTGTCTTTTAGTGACGCCTGGTTGAGATTGCGGAAATCAACACACAGGCGGATGTCTCCATTCTTTTTTCGAACAACCACAAGATTTGACATCCAAGAAGAATACCTGATCAGGGCAATGATACCTACATCAACCATCTTCTAAAGTTCCTTTTGTATTTTCCCCGCCAAGTTTGGATTGATATGCCTCAACTTTTATCGAAAAGGTTTGGCTCCTTCGATCAAAGGTATAGCATGCTGGATGACGTCTCCTCTATAAGCCTTCAGTTCATCATAGTTCTAGGCAAAGACATCTCTGAATTCTCTGATGAGGTTAAGTATTGCCCTTCTTTCTTTCTCGGTAATCCCTTTTCCTATCTTGACTGTTCTTGGATCTATTTCAGTACCAATATTGAATTCTAGGGCTATCTCAGCTTGCTTGTTAGTTCTTCTTCCTTTGAAAACGTCATGTCTATCAAAGAGATCTTCTAGAGGAATGCACCCCTTTGGTAAGGTGTTGTTTTGCAGGTTGATGACTTCCAAGTCCATAGATTCAGCCAGGAAATTTATTTGTGTACGTGTGAATTCTTTGCTGCTCTCCATGAATCTGATAATCTGATCATCGTCTTCAAAAACCTGCCAATGCTCCAAATTGTCAGGGATAGAAGGTCTAAAGAGCACCTCCATTTTTCACTGATCATGAAGAGGTCCTTCGCAAGGTTGCAAAGTGGATGCTGAAACAGCCAGAGCATCTGCAACATGATTCGCTTCTTGAGGGACGGCTTCAAGTGACATATTTTTGAAAGTCTTTGAAATATTTTGGACCATATCTCGATACTTCTTTAGTTTTTCATTCTTGGCTGCAAACCTCATCAGAACCTGTGAGACGATGAGGTCCGAATCACCCTTTAATTCTAAGATAGTATCTCCCTTGTCGATGGCCAGGTTGAGTCCCAGGGTAAGGGCCTCATATTCAGCTACATTGTTAGTGCAATCAAATTCCAATCTATAAGAACGATAGAAAGCCTCACCTGAAGGGGCTGTCAAGACTACTCCTGCACCTGACCCATTGCCTAAGCATGATCCATCAAATTCCAGTGACCATATTCCTTATGTTTCTTCTACTGTGTCCATATCCAATTTTCCTTCTTGAATGAGCCAATCACTCAAGTTGTTGTTAATGCACAGGAGCTGGTCATCTGCTTCATTAGGATCTTCAACTGCTGAACCAGCAAAAGGTTCACCGCGAACAATATAATGTCCTCCTTCAGAATGAGGGATGACAACTTCAGATTGCTCCCTGTGAATACTTCCACCCAAATGTGCAATAAGCTCATCGGTGAACGTTGAAGTTTAGGTCTTTGATGCACCTCTCAATTATAACCTTTTACTTGGTTGTAGTTGGATTGACACGATGTGAGGCATTGTGTCTACCCTTTTCCGTGTTTTACATTTTCCACATCAGCAAAAGGTCATCACTGTCGACCATCTAGCCTTTTTCAACTCTGACACCCGTACTAGCAACGTCCCTTTTATCGTGAAGAGAACTCTTGGGTATGAGAACATTGGTGTGGGCCTACTTAAAGATTCTAATCTAATGGGCACTTTCCTGATCCCACCTCCCGATGTTCCACCTCCTTTGGTTTCCTCGATCAACATGATTTCCACCTCGGTTCACCAAACTCACCCATATTTCGACCCATGGATCATACCCGAACCTGGTGATTATCCTCGCTACGAAAACCAAATGCCTTTAAGTCCGGTTAAATCTGCCTATCAAGCCATTCAATCGGCAACCCCTTCTACCCCCTCTCTTGGTGATTCATCTCCTGACCCATTCCATGTTGTTTTTCCCATAGACGAGATGATTATATCAATGGAAGATACCCCTTGGTATGATGGACATCATCATTCCATTCTCTTCCTCGAACAACACACCATCGAGAGTTACCAACGGATCTCAACCCCGTCGACCATTGTTGTCATTTCCTTTGTTCCCGAGACATCACACGATGTGTTATATGAAGGGAACTTAAGTAATATTTCACCCACCATGCCTCTCGACATATCCATTAAACCCAGATTTGTTGAAAATGTTCATATCATAGCTTCGTGCTCCACTGACGAGGTTGTTGCCTATAAATCACTTTTTCAAGAGTTTCGCGACATCTTCGCTTGGAGCTATGAAGAGATGTTGGGTATTGACCCTGATATTGTTGTACACAAAATTAAGACGTACCCGGGTGCTAGACCCATCCGACAGAGACTTCGTCCAGTCCACCCCCATAAAGAAGTTGTTATTAAGATTGAGGTCAAAAACTTCTTAAAGTTGGATTTATTTATCACGTGGCTTTAACTGATTGGGTATCCAATCTCGTTCCAGTTAACAAGAAACAAGGTACGATCGCTGTCTGCATCGATTATAGGGATATAAATCAAGCTTGTTCTAAGGAAAACTTTCCCACCCCCTTCGTTGACCAGATCGACGACGATTGCACCGGGAGTGAAATCTTCTCTTTAATGGAAAGTTTCTCTGGCTATAATCAAATCAACATCTTTCCTGGAGATCAACACAAAACCTCTTTTATTTGTCCTTGGGGCACCTTTAACTACCCTTCAGTTTAAAGAACGCTGGTGCAACTTTTCAATGTGCCATTTCTTATGCTTTTCATGATATTAAGCACATTGTACATCCATATCTAGATGACCTATCGGCGCATTCCATGCATCGTAGTGACCATCTGGTACACCTCCAAGCCATTTTCCTTCATTTTCAGTTCTATCGTATATGCTTAAACTCACACAAGTGTGTTTTCTGTGTGGAGTCTGGCCCACTTCTCAGTTTTATCGTGTCACACTAGGGGATCAGGGTCTATCCTTTGAAGGTCGAGGTGATCCTCCATCTCCCTCCTCCTTCTTCACTTCGTCAGCTTCAAAGTTTGCAAGGGAAGGCAAACGTTTTATGTCGTTTCATCCCAAACTATGCTCAATTAACGCTTAGATTTAATCGACTCCTAAAGAAAGGTTCTAAGTTCGTATGGGATTCCATCGCCAACAAAGCTTTCGAAGCTTTGAAACTGACTTTAATCCGTACCCCATTACTTTTCCCACCTGATTATAGTCGATATTACTTCCTTTATCTTGCTGCTTCAGACTCTACCATTGCCATGGTTCTAGTCCAAGAAGATGATTCACACGACGAACATGTCATTTATTATTTGAGTTGGAGCCTCACGACTACCGAATCCAAATATTTACATATTGAAAAACTGGCCTTGGTAGCTATTCAAGCTGTCCAATGTTTCCGTCACTATAGCTTACTACGCAAAACCACTGTAATTTCTGATTCCAACCCCATGCAACACATTCTTACACGTCAATTGCTAGGGGGGAAATACTCCAAATGGATAATAATTCTCCATGAGTTTGACTTAGAATTAGAATGCGATAAATCTAAGAAATCCTTGGGGTTTTTTGAACAGATATCTGACCTTCCCTGCACTGAGACAGAGAATGTAGCAGAGGATTCTCTACCTGATGAATCCCTTTTTCTGATCGGTTTTGATGACCTTTGGTATGGGGATATCATTATCTATCTCCAAACTCAAACTTTTCAGCCTGATTTGTCTAGCACTAACCATTGTCGCATACGTTACCAAGCCCATCAGTACATTATTCTTGGTGACACCCTTTATCACCGTGGGGTTGACTCTGTTTTTCGACGATGTCTCACCTATGATGAAGCTGAGAAATCTTTGAATGACTGCCACTCTGGAGCATGTGGTGGTCACATGTCTGGGTATGCTACTTCCTAGAAGATCTTACGAGCAGGGTATTTTTGGCCTTCTTTATTTAAATATTATATTATTGCCATCCAAAAATGCCATTCTTTCCAAACATACAATAATAAAATAAGATCACACCCTGCTCCTTTACACCCTGTAGTTTCAGTTGGACCTTTCATGAAATGGGGCATTGATTTCATGACCTGTAACCCTCACTCGGCCAGAGGGGCATGGATACATTATTGTAGCCTGTGGATTATTTCACCAAATGGGCTGAGGCAATGCCTACTTTCGACAATACCGGGAAAACTGCAGCCCTTTTCATATTTAATCATATTATTACTCGATTCCATATCCCACAAGCTATCGTTACTGATCACAGTATCCATTTTTGAAACTTTATGATGTATGAACTTACCGACAAGTTGGGTCTTCATCATGAAAACTTAACCCCTTACTATCCACAGACCAATGGCCAAGTCGAAGCAATAAATAAAATCCTTATCACTGTGCTTCATCGGATAATAGGAATCTATAAGACCACCTGGCACATGATGTTGTTTTCGTAATTATGGGCCTATTGAACGTTTGTGAAGTCTGCTATGGGATTTACCCCCTTTCAACTAGTCTATGACATTGAAGTCGTTCTCCTGATTGAATGTGACATACCATCTTTGAAGCTAGCCGTCGAAATACTCCCCAACACCTCTGCTGACGAAGAATGTCTATTGTATCTTATGCAATTAGATGAGACTCGTCATCATGCCACCCTAGTTATTGAAACCCAGAAGAAACGCGTAAAATCCCAATATGTAAAGCATGTCAAGCCACGTGTTTTCTATGAGGGAGATCTAATTCTCGTCTATAAACAAGATTGTTATCTGCTAGGAGCTGGAAAATTTGAAGCTATGTGGCGTGGTCCATATATCGTCAAACGAGTGTTAGAGAAGGGAGCTTACGAGTTAATAGATTATGATGGCATTCCTTTGAGTGAACCCAAAAATGGGCTTTACTTGAAGAAGTACTATGCTCAGATTGTCTCTGCATGAGTGCTTGTACTTTTACTGTACCATACTCTTGTGTGTTACTTTTGTGTGTTTTTCATTATTTGGTTTCAACCCCCAACTTCTTACCTTGCATTGTTCTTGGTTTCCAAATGTCGACTTCTTCTCTACCCTATATTGGCTTCGCCAATGGTGCTAGTCATAGTACTCAGAACCTAGCTTTCTTTGCTTGGGCAATCTATGCACCCACCAACGAACTTATCAATTTACAAGGTGTTTGCCTCGGTCATGCAACCAATAATATCGTAGAATATAACGCAGCCATTGAATTATTGACTGATGGTATCTCACTTGGGATTCGTCACTTCGTTGTATGACTTTATTCGCATCTAGTAGTACTCCAGTTAAGTAATGTCTAAACTATCCGAAGTCCTACTTTGTTACTGGTATATCTACGAATTCTCCTCTTGGAACGTTATTTTGATTATATTGAATATCAACACATTCCTAGATGTCTAAATACATTAACTGATTCTCTAGCTAATTATGTGTTAGATAGACATTTGAGACATTTATAAATCCAATCACACATTACACATTGTATATAAAAGATGATTAATCCAATAGAAGCCTCATGTATATACATAATGAAAAGGTTTTACAAAAAGTGTTTTCCATCCAAGGAACAAAATATCAAAATATAGAGCCCATGGCTCCTACAAAATAGCATCACAGATGCCACTCGAAATAGTATCATGGATGTCGCTCACGATAGCACACTACTTCCCGTGCTACCTGATGAAGTAACTGACTAAGTGAGTTGGACACGCCTACAGTATGGCGTTGATAATGCCTTGGATCCTCATTGATCAACATGTCGGGGATGTCTGTCGTCAAGCCTTATAAGTTCTTCTCTATCACCTCAAAGTCGTCGGCATCCCACCCTGCTACCACACGTGCCTCTCCTCACCTCTTAGTCAGAGATATGTCCAGAGGTCGATGCAGCCCTACATCTACATAGTCAAAAGTCTCTGATTAGTCTTTAGATCGAAAACAAAAAAAACATCTAATATCTTAAAAACCATAAAACATTATAAAGAACAAAATGTCTTTCTTACCTAGATCTCCCTAATGAAATCCCTCAGGGAGAGCCAAGTCGGGATCACCCCGAAAGTCTAGGCCAACATACGCATAATCATCAATCATCAAGATTTGGGGCCTTAACCAATCAAAAAATGCATCATTGTACTTGATTATAGGGCCCGCTATGTGTTGTGCCATAAGGTCACACCACCACTTCATTCTTGGGTCTCGTAGGATCGGTAAACCCCACTCTACCTGTAGCCACAAATGAGGGACTCTTTCTAAGAAGAAAGACACCAAAATGGACCCATACCCAAACTTCTTTAGGTCTTCTCTCTTTCTTTTAGTGAGTTGTGTCTTCATACTCTGGAGCAAACCATCGTACCAATTAAATACTTGAGGTTCCAAACATTCAATGTAATATTGAAAATAACTTTGGAGCGCCATGTACAGTGACACGCTTCCTGCCATCCATGCAATGGTAAAGAGGATGGTTTTGAGAGTCAGATCATGTACACCTCGAATAGCCACTTTACCTTTGCGCCTTTCGGAATTCGTTTCACAGTGTCGATGGATATACTCGCTCATCGGAAAACCACAAACTCGACCCTCTGTCAGATACACCTGTGCCCCACGATGGGATAGCCCCATCAGAAAGTAAATATACTTAATGTCCAAGGAGAGGACATGAACACCCACGTGAAATACTTGTTGTTTCGTGTCCCACATATGGACCAAGTACTCTAATAGTCTCCATTGGGCTCTCATGCCCTAGACTTTGAAAATTTTTAATAGGCCACATAGACGAAGGGCATCGATGGTTCCTAGATCATTCAACGCCATAGAGTCATCATCTTCATGCGCACGTTCTCTCCATTCCAACATTTTTCCAGTCAAACACCTGCATGGAAGTGAAAGAGGACAGTTAGCACCTTTATCCACCTTTTTTGGAATTCTTTTTGGTTCAGTGCTTTCTTTTCTGTTTTGGTTTTTGGCTGCCGCAACTGAGTTTCAGTTACAGTGAGGGATTTCCACATGCAAGTTGTTGGGCACCTGCAGAAATCCTTGATTTCCGCAGGGCCCGATATAGGCCACCTGTGGTGTCCCCAACGCATGCCTACCAGCCCAAAAATCACCCAAAAAATCATATTTTGACCACCAAAAACAAATTTTGAACCATTGAAAAGGAAGAAGATGAAGCACTTACTCTTTTCACGGAAACCGTTCGTCGATTGATCGCTCGTACTGCTTGCAATCAAACGCTGAAAGAGGGGCTAAAAAAGGGGTTTTTTGACAAGTTCTTGACCAAATACAAATGAAATGGTAAAAAAGAACTCTTACTCTTATTTATTTCATTTTTTACCTTTTTCATAATATTTAATATTATAAAAAGTGTTTGGTTATAAACCCTCGTAACCAATAGTTTCGTAAGTGTCTTTTTTCTTGCAGGAGGAATACTAGAGTCTTAATTAACGGAGTATGGATCTTTGTTCCATAATTTTGTTTTCTCTTCGTTATGCATATCGATACTTTTTAGGGTTTTTTAGTAAAACCTCGAGTTCACTCTTCGTTCGTTCTCGCACTCGAAAATTTATGAGAACGCAACCGAGTATAGTTTTTTCATTCTTTCGTACTCGTCTTGGTAACACGAAAAGCGACACACATGGAGTATCATTTAAGCTCTTTTCACACTCCATAAAAAACAAAAAGATTGTCGAGTGACCTTGTTCTATTCATGCTCGTAAAAGTATTTTAATAAAACGTTCGATGGGCGATAGTTTATCAATTTTTTGGTCGAACTACTTTATGAAAAAGGAACTTAGAGAGTTCTCTTTAAATTTTTTTCAAAATCTATAAACATGAAAAACTCCTGATTTTTCTATCTTTGGACTCGTTAAACAAACATCGAAAGACCCATATGGGCCCGAACCACTCCTTCTTAGGGTTCATTAAAAATACTCTGAGGGACTCCTCCGAAGGATGAGCTTACATTACAGGCATATGTTATCCTCCTCAAGCTTGTGTAAAAATAAAGAGGTACTCGCCAGAAATGGTGGGGGGGAATTTGGGAAAGAGATGTGTTTATGTACCTGTGTTAGTGGCAGTACTAGTCGCTCTTGAACATGACACCCCCTTCATCATTTGAATCTGAGTTGGAAAATCCATTTTCCTCTCATCTGGCCTTCGTCGAATTCATATATTGGGTCATCTTTGAGTCAATTCTTCCAAGACAAGTGTTGTTTCATTCATATGTTCAAGAGAAGTCCAAATAAGCCCTCCTTCAAGTCAACCATCTGCATTGTCATTTCTTACCATGTCGGCCTTCCCTGTGTCAGTTTCAAATCATTTTCATACTTTGATCTGCCCTTAATCTGTCACTTATTTCATGTCACTGATGGGGGATACATCAATGCCCTCCTATGACGAGTATTTTTCCTGTCGACTTCAACTCATCATCTGGGAATAAGACTTAGAAATAGTTTAGTAACTTAGAGCCTACATGCCTCAATGGCAGGTTTCTTCGCTCTCGACAATGGATTCACATCATTGGTCCCTGATCGAGAGATTTCATCGAGTGTTCGACTTCATATCATTTATTCACATTCATTGGATTGTACTAAGGTACTTTGGGAGTCATTGACATCAATGGTGATTTCCCTCGCACTTGTTAATGGTTTTCATCAATGACCGGTAATCAAGTGGTTTCTACCATGTTCAACTTCAACACCTGTAATCGCATGGTTAGATTTGTACTTACAGAAGATGGGATTGAAGCCTCTGGATCTCATCTTTTTGGCCCGGGTTGTGATGGAGTATTTATGATTTGAATTGACACACAAATCCACTTTGTATGTCTCGTGGTTGTGTCTGAATTTACACTTTCTAATACGTAGATCCACGATGTATTTATGGTGGCTATGTAGAATTTTGATGACATGGAGCCACAGTGTATAATTGGAGGCCATGCCTTGCATTTATGATTTCAATCACTTGTAATCTGAGTATGGGAATTCCTACCTCAGAAATGGTATAATTATATGTAGATGCTTGATTGTTTGCAGGTTCCTGATTGGTGCACTCCTTGTTTCCGACACACACACGCATTTTACAAAGTATTTCGATTGTCACATGTTCCAGCCTCATACTATGGGGGGCCTTCTGTTACACATTATTTTGGTTACTCTGATGATGACCCCATAAGCATGTTTTCAGGATTCCAAAACAATATTTCACATGAGTAAAATGGTCGAGTGTATTCCCCTACAAGGCACATTTTTAGAATGACGCCGCAGGCTGACAGTGGTACACAATGCGAAAATCAAGGATTTCCGCAGGCTGCTCTATGCCTGGACTGTGGTATTTCTGTATGATTCTTAGTAGGTAGGGTGTGGTAGTGCTTGAATCTAAGAAAAGGAAGAAGTTTCTAGAAGTTTCTAGAAGGAGAATCTTCTAGAATTTGAGGTGGCATCTGTATGGTTGTGATCTTACTGGATTTTCTGATTTGGTGGGATCATCCTCATCCTAGTAACCACTTTATCTTATCCTATATAATAATGGATTTCTCATGGAAAAGGTTAAGCAAGGTCAAGCAATATTGAGCAAAGAATAGACTGAATATTGTGTGAAGAATCCTGATACAATTGATGCTTGAGGCCTCCATTTGTCCATCAAGCCTTGTGGATTATCTTCATGCAAATTCGGGGCAAGTGTATGTATGTGTTGGAACAAAGGACCACCGAAATGGAACTTGTGACAACAAGGTGATCCAGTTGTATCTTCCACTTTTACTTAATATGATACAGTCGCATGTATCTTTCCCATAAAATCATTAGTATTTTATTACATGACTCCTTGATCACATGTTTAGGCTTCCATTGAATCTATAATTGTTTCTTTCACTTTGGTTGGTTTGTGTCATTGCAGATCTGATCTCACAAGAGCACCAGAGATAAGTAGGGACAACAAAGATATAAGTAAGAGATATATAAAAGTATGGCATACACTCCTTCTTTGGTGATAAATTCAATGGTAGCAACCTAGGGAAAGCGTCATGTCTTGTCTTGTTTTTTTCTAGATCTGGGTGGATATAGGGAAATTAGTTTATGTCCGCATTCACCAATTTATCCAATAACACCATGGAGACAGAACTATCAGCCTGAGGTACCATGAGGGATGGTTTTGTCTTGCAGACCCATACTGATCTGAGCTTGCGTCTAACAGGCAAAAACACGCAGAGTCTGACAGAAAGATGCACAAGAGAAATATTTAAATGACATGGTCAAATTACACTCCCGACAGTTGTGGACTGATCTGATATAAATAGATCAGTTTAGATTTTGTAAATGGGAGATGTTTTCAGAGACTGGAGAGCCGAGAGATTTTTAGCAGCAGGGCTCTGTATTTTTTAGTTGTAAGCATGAGGGCTTGGATTGTAAATATTGTGTTATTGAAGATTCCTTCGAGTTGTTTTTATCATACTGTCTTCTTAGTTTACATGATTTTCTGTTTTTCTTCTATAGATGTAATCTCTCTGATCTATGGATTCTTGAGGTGGTAGAGGATCTACTATCATCTTGCCCATATTTCATGGTTCATCGCTTAGATATTTTCTATTTTTTTTCTTGTCTGGATGTAATCTCTCTGAGTTATGGATTCCTGAGGCGATGTAGGATCTGTTGTCATCATGCCCATATTTCATGGTTCATCAGATATTTTCTTTTTTTCTTCTTGTCTGGATGTAGCATCTCTCTTATCTATGGATTCCTGAGGCGGTAGAGGATCTGTTGTCATCTTGACCATATTTCATGGTTCATCACTCAAACATTTTATGTCTTCTTTCTCATCATCATCACATAATTACTTTGTCTGATAGGTAGTTTAAATTCCTTCATTATTCACGATACATATGAATCCATAGCCCAATGGTCCCAACTGATCTGCAATTACTTATGTTATCTTGCCCTCTCCTTGCAGTCTTATTGATCCAACTACTCGAACCATTTTAATCCATTTATCTTTTTTTGATGGTTATTGGGCTTATCCTCTTGCAGTCAAAGGATGACTCTCATTTATAACACATTGGATACTATTCTTTGGAAAAAAAATTAACTTCATTAATGTCACTAACTTACTCATGATAAATCTTGACTTTAAAACTCATGCAATGTGCATATTTTATTTGATTTCTCAAAAACATTTGAAGGCATTGAATAGTACTCTCTGGAAATTTCTTTTAAATTTATAAATATCTACATTTCTATATCTATATTAAAAGTAAAAGTATTGAATGGGCCACTTCTTCTTGATCCCTTAATCGCTTTGTCGTGTGAATGATTTCAATGGATATTGAACTTGCAGTCATATTTTTTCATCAATGCAATCCGTTCCAACACCAAATCCAGGTCTCATAAGTCTTAGTGTTTGTGAACCAGAGTGCCAATTATCTTTCTCGAAATAGTGCTAATTATATTTTTTATTGAATTCTAGAAGATAATTTTAGATTGTGAATGAATCTATCTTGTTGGGCAGAGTTTGAAAAATAGAAAAGATCATAAATTCAATATGAAATTGAATCCTGGGTGAATGTTGGCAATGCATATGTTCAATAAATAAGTCGGACCAATGTGTGATCAACCCATCAATGAGGAAATTATATGTATGGGCAAATAAATCAAGTTCTGGGCACATTGAGTTTTTTTACCAAAGGAGATCGAAGGTATAAGTCAAATAAAAATGTTGAAGGTTTGGTTGAAGTCGTGTGCAAGGTTTTTGGAAATCGCCATGGAAGTATAAATGAACCAAAAGGATCATAGAGTTATAACTCATCCATTAGAAGTCTCTACAACAAGTTTTGCATCTCCAACAAGGTAATAGGTTTTGAACAATTGATATTTTTATCAGTTTATGCAGATTGAATTCTAGGTATTTTATTGGGAAGGTGTTGTCAAGACGATTTGATTCTCTTGAGAATCAAGATCTGTTTTTGGAAACCAAGTGTAACATCCCCACTTTCAAACCCTAAACTAGCAATGTATATTGAAAATATAGCATGTGGTCGAGAGTCAAGCATTGTATATTGTAAATGTGATGGATATTAGGGGCTAAGTATCCACAACAGAGGGTAGGGGTCCAAGGGGGAGAGTTACCCCTATCTATTAAACTAAAAACCCATTTCCTATTTTTTCTCTAAATTATCTTTTCCATGGACCTTCCATTAGTTGTTGAGTGCTCTAGAGCCTAATCATTGAATTCATGTAAGAGGGTTGGTATCAGAGTCACTTCCCATAGTTATTGAGAGCATGGGGGTTGAGTACAATCAACTTGGGGAAGAGTACAAGTCAATCAAGCAAGGGAAAGAAAGAAAATTTGTATGGGTAAGAGACCCATTTTTATGCATTCACCTTTTTGCATAGAGAGTTGTATTTTCATGGAGCTTTATGACAATCAATGGAGTTCTAAGTGTGAGAAATTGTAGGTAGTTGTTGTGGACATGTTTGGTTGTTGTCTAGAGCTATAATTTCATGGAGAAAGAGGTTGTGTGCATGGGAACGACAAGTTATATGAAATTCATCCAAGGAGCATATGTTTTGGCTGTTGGGCGAATTTGTGTTGCAGTTGTGAAATTCCTAAAGTCCCAGCAAGAATAAATATTGTCCAACTTGTGTTGGAAGTCTTGGAGGGGAGTGGAAATGCCTAAGGGACTATGAGAAGTGAAGGGGGATTCCATCGCTTGGGGTGTGCAGGTTGAGGGGAAGAGTGTTGGTGGGCTGGAATTAGCTGTGAGTTTGACTATTGAGAGGGTGACATTAGCCAGCCTTAGGGACCATCGTCTCTTATGGATTCATAGCCCCGACTCATGGGTGTCTTGTTGTTGAGAATTGGAACAACAAGGCTATGGTTGGGAGGAAAATCCATCCTTTGCAGCAGGTTGCACATTTTATAAGATAAGTGTTCTATTTGTTGTGTTTACTCATGATGCTGATACAATTGTTGTGCAATTTACTCTGAGTAATATTCAGTTATTATTACTTGTTGTGAGCATAATAATGCATTTAAAACTGTGTTTATGTGGTTGAATGTTGTTGTATGTTATTTAATTATTATATGCACAATTAAGAAGTTATATTTACATTTTTGAGAAGCATAGACAGTTACATGTGAATGAATGTCATGTTGAGTATTATTTCCACATATAGATTTAGTAAAAGATATTTTAATGGGTCATTTTAGTAGTAACGTGACCCAACTGGGGGCTTGGTACATTAAAAAGTGGTATCAGAGCTATTGGTTCAACATTGGACCCGTATGGGCCAAGAACTAGAGAGAATTTGGGTAAATTTGTTGTTACAGACTTTGATCTAAGCGAATTGGAAAAAACTGTGGATGTTGGTTGCTTATCTGAGTTATACATTTAACATGATTGAACCAAGTTCAGGTCTACTGGGGATCCAACAAATCCTCTAAAACTATCGTCCCTCCTGGTAAACCAGAAGGCAATGCAGTGCATAGAGTGCACTGCGCAGTCTCACCCGAGATAGTTCTATGGGTGGCTGTAACACTCAGGTGCTTTTAGCCTAGGAATGAGTGGGGATCTGAGATTGTACTATGTGATTTTCAGTCCATTACTATATCATTCATATATCTTAGTTATTCTGTCATTCTTTATTCATGCATGTAAATCAACAGATCTAACTACTTCATCAAAAAATTCATCTAAGATTTAACCAATGATAGTAAAGACATAAACAATAATCATTCCACATCACACATGATTTACCATGGTTCACCCCCTCCTGGGATATGTCCACAAAGATTTGTCTCTTGAGCTATTTTATTATGGTTTTTTCATATATGGCGTCACACGCACTACAACTTCATTCATACATTCATCAAACATACCCCTCAACCTTTACAAGGCTAACTAGATCACACCAAACTCCTCAGCCTGTGATCTAACCCTCAAGGTCTAGTTACTATTCTCTCCTACAGCTCAACAACTTACAAAAAGGTATCAGATTACAGTCATTTTGTTGACCTGTTACTCTATCTCATGCGAGTAACACATAACAACAACAAAAACCCCCCCTAGACCTCCTAGGTGTCTATTTATATCTATTCTTGTCTCATCGTCCGTTACATTCTCTTACCAAAACCCTAACCTAGTTAGGTCTTATTGCATGCTAGCCTTGCGCGCTTTTCTCCTCAACATGCACATTTTCGTCCATTTCTTTTCCTGCCAGTTGTCTTTCTTTCCCTTCTTATTGCATGCACGCCTTGCATGTTTTTATTCCAACTATATTTCCTCCACGTCGTGCCTTTTCCCAAAAATGGGCCTATGCCCAACAAGCCCCCAACACTGACATCGTGACTCATCCCGAGTCAATGTCTGAATTATGCAACTGTCACTACTTGCTTCTTACTTCACATATTGCCTGTTGCGGTGCATCATACATTTATGTTATCCGATGGCAATGTTGTTGAGCTTGACTACTCTTGTTGGCCATAGTGGTGACCACCTGCTCTGTGATAAGAGACTGTAGTATCTTGCCTGCTTTGGATCCGATCTACTCATTTATTTTCTTAGCTGTGTCACTCTCCATGACCAGCTTCTCCACCTTTTCTTGCAGGGGCTCCAACAACGTCTGTCTTGTTGTCTTCTGTGCTTGCAGCACTTTCTCTTCCAACTGCAGGGCCTTCAGCTCGGTGGCCATTTTGATCTTCTCTAGCAGTGAAATCATTTTTTGTCGTTGCTTCACCTCTACCATTGCTGTGTGGAGTTGATTTTCCTTCTCTTGGAGTTCCTGGAGGCTCCCATATTCTAAGAGGTGATTCCAGAGCTATGCGCTCTTCTCTAACATCTTAGTGACTATTTGTATTCTTTGGTCAATGCCCTCCACAGCTGTTATTGCCTCATGTTCTCGTTGCGCTCTGAATTATGGAGGAGTAGTGGGTGTGACATGCTCCTCTAGCTCTTTGGTTTTCTCCTTATACTCTTGGTTAGTCTGCTCTATCTTGTAAAACTTCTCTTCTAATGACCCTTCCTCCTCATCTGTGCTTTCGGGAATTGCTTGAAACAACATGTGGATTTGATGCTCCATCACCTCCACTTTTTTTTATGATCTCTCTTTCTATTGTGCCTCAAGGTTGAGGGATTCCTTCATCGAGATATTCTATATCTAGGTTACCAGTAGGTTTGTGGTGTCCTCTCTTTCTCTGGACTGAATATCCTATGTGACACTCACCTGGAGTTTGTATAGCGCTTTTACTGGAATCTTGGCCAATGCCACATCCAACGTCTTGATGTCTTTGAGGGGTTTCTGCGATGTTTCTTCATCAATGAAAATCATCTCCGGCATGATGATGAATTTGGTGATCGGCTGTGCTGCAAACTGCATTGTCTCATGCACTAGCACTCCTTCCTTAGCCTATGTGGGTGTTTCTTTTGGTGTCTGTGCTGCTCCAATCCTTAAATATTCCAGCGTAGTTTTTACCTCTTGGACTTGATCTGCGATCGAAACCCTATGCTTCTCCGTAGTCTCCCACACCTCAGCCAGTCTCTCCTTGACTATTGTCACCACTAACTCCACATCATCCGGGGTTAGTGAGATATGGCTATGTGTCTTGTGGGCCTTTTCCTTCTTTCAACCATCACTGGTGTTCTCCCATGGTCTCTTCTCCTGGGTGGTTGATGGATCGGAACTAGTGGGCCTCTGGGTATCCCCTGCAGTGGTTGTCCATGTTTCTCCGGCCTCAGGAATCCCATGGGTTACTTTCCCTTGTTCTTCGTCCTCAGGGATTTTGTGTGTCCCTGCACCTGTGTCTTCTGCCTCATGGGTTTATTATGTCCCTACGTTTGTTTCTTTTGTGCGTACTTCTTTTGTTGAGTGTATTTGTGGTTCTTCTATGCACGGTGGAGCCTGTGTAGAGCCCCGTGGTGGTCTATTATTGGCCTTGGGAACTCCTCTTTTTGGTTCTTTCCCCTTTGGTGCATGCTTTGTGCATTGGGGGTGGTCTACCCTATGTCTGATTTCGTGTTCTTTATACCGTGGTTGGAATCTTGGGTACTTTCCATTCTTCGGGCCACTCCTAGACCTCTCTTTGGATTTCTTCCTACGTGACACAGTAGTTGAGTTGTAGACATTCCTTGTGTTTGTCTCACTTTGCTTACATCCATAAACTATGGTTTGTTTCCCTGAAGTTGGCAACCTGTCCAAACTTCTGGACAGTCTCTGGGGTAATGCATCATGTGTACGCAATAAGGTCTTGCATCTTTGAGAAATACCTCGCAAAGATTTCTGTGTTTGTCTTTTTTCTCTTTGGGTTTGCATTGATGTGTAATGATATGTATCTTGTTGTGCCACATTTCCCAGGTCTTTCCATATACTTGTTGTAGACCAGTTATTTCCAGCCAATGAGGCCAATGAGGATGAGTAACCACGAGTAGTGGAACTCAGATCCCTAGTCTAGTGTGTCATTGCAATCCTCCAAGAATGAATTTAGGAGGTATGAGGGCCATTTCATCGAGCTCACCTTTCCACATTGCCCGACGATGGTGACCACATCAGCCGATACTTCCTCTTTGCGACACTTGCGCATTAGTTTGCATCCGAGGATTCTGGTAGAAAACCTTATCGCAAGATCATTGATGTCACTGATCCAAATTCCCCTGCTACCTCGCTCCGCATCGTACTTGGCCTTGAACTCATCCGAGATGGCCTTGGCTCTAGTTTTGTCCTCCAAATATTGCTCTGGCTTTTCCCCATCTATGGGTAGCCCTATGATTACTGTGATGAGGTCCATAGTGATAGGCACCAGCCTATCCATCCATAAGATTCTTCCATGCACTCGTGCAAGTAGTTGCTTGATGCAGGAATTGATGTGGTTTCCCCTCCCAAAGTGTGGGACATTTAGTAGATTCATAATGAATGTGTTTTAAAGCCCAAGGATCCACTGCGTCGACTCTAGCACTGGCATGTCTGATGAACCTTCTCCCCTTCTTTCCAAATAGTTTTGGGATGCTAGGTCGGGGAATTTAGTGACATCTGAGACATCATGGTTGGAGTATTTGATGGCAGTCACTTTGTCGACAATGTCATCATCTACATACACTACATTTGGAATCTTTGGAAAAACCAGGGTCTATTCTAACTGCGGCTATGAACCTCTGTGCGTGTTGCTCTCGGCTTCGCCCTTCCATTTGGCTTATGGGGATGAGGCCCCCACATCTGGTACACCCTCATGTACCATTGCCTATCCTTCCTCTGGTTCATGGCTATGTGGTGCTGAACCCATGGCCTGCTTGATCCGTTGGGACTTTTGTCCCCTCGAAGTGTCGGACTCAGTTTGTTCGGGGTCCTCCTCCATCTGCCCGTCCTCCTATGTTGGGTTCTGCTCCTCCTCTACTGTCACCAGGCTTGTTTCATACTCTGGTGTGTGGAATTCATCCACATCCACCACTACAGGTTCCCCTTTCTCACGTGCATATGTCGTGCGAGAGGTACTTCATGTGTTCCTATCGGCCCTACCCAACTCTCCAACTTATGGTGGTGACATTGCGACGTGGTATAGGCTTTAAATCTGTGAAATCAATGAATTCTCGGTCAATTTTTTTCTCTATCGCTCTTTCACTCGGATCTGCTTTATTCTCCTTAGAAATTGACACAATGGTTTGTGTTTCCCCACTTTTTTCGACTTTATAGAGGGACGGTGGAGTGACAACTATTTTGCACTAACAGTTGTCCCTTTTTCACTTTTGGTTGTGTGTCCTACGCATGGTACAATTGTATGTGTTAACTTTTGTTCTTTGCATCTTGTTTTCGGAATTTTCCCTTTCTGTCACACTATAGTATTGACCTCTATATACGGGGTGTCATAATTTAAACCGCTAATTCCAGTTGGCGCCTGAATTCCACAGTCGCCATTCTCTGAATTGTCGCGCTTTTTTATCGTTGGTCCTTTTTTCGGCACGCTGGCACTTTTGAGCGCAAAGATTCCTTGGATTCTATACCCTTATGTTCTAGTGCAGTATTCATATTTCATTGTGTTGACTCAATGACTTGTGTGCGCAGACTCTTTTTCCTTTTTGTCGCCCTGATTTTCTCTCCTGTGCACGCGAATTTTCGTGCAGTTTTTTTTTTTTTTTCGTACTGCATGGTAATTGTCAAGTTGTGGGTGGTCATATGTCCTTGTATAGCTTCAGTCAACTCCCATTGATCATTCCCTTCAAATATATCCCTTCCAAATTGTTCATTTGTACAGCTCCTGCGTCTGTGATAGTCTTGACCTCATATGGTCCCAACCAATGCATTCTGAACTTTCCTGGATGTTGAAAAAACTTGTTGTCATACAGTAGGACTAGGTCTCCTTCCTTGAAATTTTTTCTCTTGATATGTCGGTCATGTCAAAAATTTTGCCTTGCTTTATGTAATTCTTGGTGAAAGCCTACTAGAATCCTATCTTCTTCCATGCTCATTAGCTGACTTAACCTTTCTTGTACTACGCCTCACTCTGTCATGTTTGTAATTTTTGCGACACATAGACTTGGTACCAAGAATTCTAATGGCACCACTTCTTCTTGTCCATACACGAATCTAAATGGTGTCTTCCCTGTCATCTTCTTACACGTAGTTCTATATGCCCATAATACTGCTGGTATCTTTGAATCCTAGTCATCCCTGTTGACATTGCAAATCCTGGTTAGATCATTCTCTAGAATCTTGTTGAAAGCTTCCACTATTCCATTTTCCTGAGGATGGTATGGCGTACTTTTCTGATGGTATACCTCAAATTCTTCAGTCAGTGCTCTAATAGTGTTGTTGATAAATTGAGTGCCTTGGTCACTCATCAGGATCCTTGGACATCCAAATCTAGTGAGCACATGTTCAAACAGGAAGTGTGTTGTTGTCTCTACAATGCAATATTTAAATGGTGTTGCCTCTACCCATATTGAGAGGTATTTCATCACAGTGATGATGTATCACACACCTAATCTTTTTGTGGGTGGATGAATTGGCCCAACAAAATCGATAGCCCATTTTTCAAACACTTGTAGTGTCACTTGTGGATATAAGGGCATCTCATCCAACCTGTTTGGTTTTCCAAACCTCTAAAAAAAATTGCATCATTGACAATATTCCTTTGCATCTCACTGAATAGTTGGCCACCATAATACTGCGTCCAATACCTTCAACGCGGTAGCCTTACCTGCATAGTTTCCTCCTGCTATTCCTTCATGGACTTCTTCCAGTATCCTAGGCCTTTTGTGTTCCAGTGTGCACCTTCTCAAGATGTTGTCTTCCCCCATTTTATATAAGTGACCGAATATCAACTGGTAGTCGGTTTCTCGGACAACTAGATTCTTCCTCTGCACGGTGTTAAATTTCTGTGTCGTCGTCCCTATACTTAAATACTCAATAATGTCAGCAAAATAATCATGTGTGACCTGAACTAAAAAAAATTGTGTGTCAGGGAAGGTATCCTTTGTAGGCTCCTCTCCATTGGTGACCCTTGATAAGTGATCAGGACCTTCGTTCAGCTTCCTTGGTTTCACTATGACTTCAAATTCAAATTATTGAAACAAGAGTAACCATCGATAGATTCTCCCCCCCAACATTGGCTTGTTAACTAGGTACTTAAGGGGTGAATGATCTTTGAACATCTTAAAATGTTTGCAAACTAGGTAATGCTTTAACTTTTGAAGTGCATATACCATTGCCAAACCTTCTCTCTCTGTAGTGTTGTAGTTATTCTTGGAGTCTGACAATTTTCTGCTTGCAAATACTATGGGATGGTCCAAATTCCCTGCTCTTGGTTGTGCTAGAATAGCTCCCATGGCTATGGATGATGCATCTACATGCACATGGAATGTCTTTTCCTAATCTGGAAATACTAATATGGGTGATGTGACCATCTTCTCCTTCAGGGTGTTCAATCCTTGTTGACATATCTCATTGCACTGGAATTTAGTATCCTTATTCAGTAATTTCTCCATCAGCGCAGTGATCTACGCATACCCCTTGATAAATTTTATGTAATATCATGTATGTCCTAATGTGGCCCTTAGCTGGCGCACTGATTCCAGTGGTGGTAAGTTCACAATTACTGCAATCTTTGCAGGGTCCAGGATCAAACCTTGTCTGCATACTATGTGACCCAATAGAATCATGAAGTGTGTTCCAAATATGCATTTCTTAATGTTCAAAGATATTTGGCATTGCCTACATCTTTCTAACATCAACCTTAACACCTCTACATGATCATTCAACAGGTTTTATATTGTCCAATCATCCAAATATACTTCTAGAAAATGATGGATGAAGTCTTTGAAGGAAGCAATGACTACTCTGCAGAACATTGTTGGTGCATTTTTCAGTCCAAAAGGCATGATTTTGTACTCGTAGGATCCCCATTCTGTTGCAAAGGTAGTCTTGTGTCAATCTTCTGGTGCTATCTTGATTTGGGGGTAGCCTGAGAATCCATCAGTGAATGAGTATGCTTCCTGGCCTCCCACATTTTCTAGGACTTTTTCTGTAAAGGGTGTAGGGAAGGGGTCATGTAGGCAATAATCATTAAGCTTTCTCAGATCTACACAGATTCGTATGCCTCCTTGATTTTTCTCCTGAACTGTTGATTAAGGTTGGTTGTCATTGATGTCAACCCTTGAAAAAAGACTCATAGCACAAAGGTTTGGGTAATGAACCCAATAGTGTTTGATGTAAATATGACTCATTATTTTTTTGTCATGGTTGATAAGAAGTAAATATGGATGAACTCCAAAGTGGTCCCCTTA
>JZKD02S1997640.1:15181-26502 GCA_000966675.3 Picea glauca | reverse complement strand
GTTCCATCATTCTACTTCTACTCCAGGGTGGCAGGACAGGGAAAGGACAGGTGGTTGTAGCCACCTTCCAGTTGTAGCCAAAGAACATTGGGGGTTGCAGCCTCCTTCTGGTTGTAGCCAGAGATTTGGGGAGTTGGAGCTCTTCCCTCAGGTTGTAGCCTGAGAAACTAGGGGGTTGGAGCCTCCTTCCAGTTGCAGCTAGAAAACAAAGGAAGTTGGTGCTTCCAATGAATGTAATTCTTCAAGACATATAAGAAAAATCATTTCGTGGTTTTCTCCCGATTTGGGTTTCCGCATAAAACACTAGTGTATTGTGTATGTGTGTGATTTTTTATTTATTATTGCTCATTATTGGATAATAATTCTACATTCATATAACATTTGAAGAAAAAGGATTATAATTATGTTATTATTGATTCACCCCCCCTCTCAGTAATCCAACATGAACTACCATGGGGCTTATCCATTCTGATTCTTCTACTAGTTGTATGATTCTTGCTTCCAGCATTCTGTCAATTTCTTCTCTTACCTTTTGCTTGTAGATCAGGTTCAATATGTAAGGCCTCTGTCTGATAGGTCTTGCCTCTGGTTTGAGAGGGATCTTCATCTCTCCCAGTTCTCTTGTGATACTCTTCATTTCTATAAAGGTCGTTGGGAACAGGTCACTATACTCGTGCAGTAATGTTGTTAGCCTATCCACTGTTTTCTCGTCCCAATAGTCTCCAATGTTGGCCATCTTGGGACTCTCAATTGTCCCAATGTTGACTTTCTTCACCTTGATTGGTGCAGCAATTAGTTCTGATTCTAGAGGTGGACCTTCCACTTCTCTTTCACCTTCAACTTCTTCAATCTGAATATCGTGCGGATCGTCTTCCTCTGGTACTTCCTCCTGCACATGGTAGCATGACAATAGTTCTTTCATTGTCTGTATGTTTTGTTGTTGTTATTCTATTATAAGTTTGACTTTTGGTTCCTTAATGAATATCACCCCTCTTATTTTCTTAAGTGATGCATCTATATTGGGGTTCTCATGTTCAAATGAGAAAGTGACTGTAAAGTTTTGTTGTAGTATTGTCCATCTTGTAGTTCCTCTACGTAGTTCCTAGTCTATATACCAGTTTTCTGGGATGCCCTATAATGTGTGTATGAAATGATGAGGCCATTATTCTAGGGGTGTCATTTTCCATGGCACTCTGCACTTCTCCAAGTGTTATGCTGGTGCCACTATCCATCATATTTTTGTTGTTGGTCACTTCTTTGTTAAGTGTCAAACCTAATGTGTAGTAATCTCTTACATTGGTACCAGTCCTTGATTGTTTCATTATGTGCACCCCACCATATTGCAGGTGTAGCCTTAAGTGCAATGTTGAGAGATAACAATCCTTGACTATCTGATATTCCATCTTCATATCTCGTTAGGAAATCTTCCATGTCATTAATTCCATGGAACCTTGGAGGTTCTCTCACTTCTGTCCCAACCCATATTACTGTGCAGTCTATTCAAGCACATCTTCTGGTTGAGACCTCATGTAGGCACTACTGCCAATTATCTAGAACCATGCTTGAGTTAGAAGCACATGATGTGATACTTCTCCAGCTAAGTACACCATCGACAGTTGCATTAATTTAATCTTCGGTGCGTGTGGTGGTCCGATATAGCTGGTTAATTTCTTCCATATCTAGACATATTAGTTCCACAAATATTTAGGCTTCTTCTTATGGGTCTAGAGGCGCAATAACCCTGTATTCTCCTAACTCAAATGTCATCTTCTCAGTCTTCAGGTTGATTATTGCCTAATTGTCAAACCCCCAATCCAATCCCAGTAATGTTGGATATGGTGTTGTTTCGTCCACAATTTCGATCACTTCGAAGTCTGCCTTAGTGTGCACGTTGTCTAGATCTACTATCACTCCTTTTAGCCTCCATATTGGTAGAACTTTGTGTTGGTTTTCTATCTTTAGTTGGACTGGTGAGTAGCCCAAGGTAGGTTCTCCCATGCATTGTCGTGTCTTTTTGGGAAATACATTCACTTCAGATCCCAGATCTAATATCACATCGCCCATGTTAAAATCTCTGATGTTTCCATTCAATCTAAACTCTCGGTTGGTTCTCCTTCTGGCATGGAGGTGATTGACTATCCTTTGTTCTAACTTTCCCCCAGAGTTTTTGGTACATCTATCTAACAAATTATGTAATACTATAACAGATTATGGATCCTTAAATACTTGAATATAGGATTGTAGGAAATTTTTAATACAACTTACTTGGTTTCATGGGTGGAATTCACTGGTATGGTCCAATGATGATGGAATTTCATACATTGGGGCATCTTTGGTATGTTGTGTGGTAGATGTAGATGCAACATTATGTTTGAGAAATTTTTGTCTGGCCTCCTTAAAGGTCTCCTTCTCCTTTTCTGCATCAAATCGCTTGGGTGGCTCGGTATTTTTCTTAATCCAATAGTGTTGTGTTGGTTCATGTTTAGTCGCATCCTCTCATGTTTTAGCACCTCCGCGCGTCACTATGTTGATGTTCCTTCCATCTTCTATAGCTTTTGTAGAGATCCACTATACATTCTGATTGTTTTGATTTTGTTTCTCCTATATCTTCCCCAACAGTGTTGTCCAAACTTCTTTATTATGATCTGTTGCACAACAATACATACATCTCGCAGGTGGTAGAGGGCATTCTCTTGCATAGTGCCCTGGATTTTGGTAGTTATGGCACACTACTATACCTCTTCTGTGTCCAAAGCTTCCTCTGACTCATCCTCCTCCTATGTACCCAACACGATCTCCGCATGATGTCAACATAACCATTTATTGGTTACTTATCTGAGTTATACCTTTAACATGATTGACCCAGGTTCAGGTCTACTGGGGATCCAACAAAGCCTCTAAAACTATCGGACCCCCTGGTAAACCAGAAGACAGTGCAGTGCACAGAGTGCACTATGCAGTCTCACCTGAGATAGTTCTATGGGTGGCTACAGTGCTTAGGTGCTTGCAGCCTGGGAATGAGTGCGGATCTGGGATCACACGATGTGATCTTCAGTCCATTACTATATCATTCATATATCTTAGTTATTCTGTCGTTCCTTATTCATGCATGTAAATCAACAGATCTAACTACTTGATCAAAACATTCATCTAATATTTAAACAATGACAGTAAATACATAAACAATAATCATTCCACATCACACATGATTTACCATGGTTCACCCCCTTGTGGGCTACGTTCACAAAGATTTGTCTCTTGATCTCTTTTATTATGGTTCTATCATATATGGCATCATTCACACTACAACTTCATTCATACATTCATCAAACAGACCCCTCGACCTTTACGAGGCTGACTAGATTGCACCAGGCTCCTCAGCCTGTGATCTAACCCTCAAGGTCTAGTTACTATTCTCTCCTACAGCTCAACAACTTACAAAAAGGTATCAGATTACAGTCATGTTGTCGACCTGTTACTCTATCTCACACGAGTAACACATAACAAAAACAACAACCCCCCATAGACCTTCTAGGTGTCTATTTATATATATTATTGGCTCATCGGTTGCTACATTCTCTTACCAAAACCCTAACTTATTTAGGTCTTCTTGCATGTTGGCCTTGCATGTTTTTCTCCTCTGCATGCGCATTTCCGTCCGTTGATTTTCCTTCCAGTTGTATTTCTTTCCCTTCTTCTTGCATGCACGCCTCACATGTTTTTCTGCCAACTATCTTTCCTCCATGTCATGCCTTTTCCCCAAAATGGGCCTGTGCCCAATAGTGGAAACCCATAGTGAAAAATCCCCAATTTTGTGGGAGCAATCGAGATTAGTTTCCCATAATTGTCTCAGACATTTTAATGGTGTCGAATGGCCAAATCACAGAGTTAAACTCGTCCTGCAAGGTCGAATTTCATGTTTTAATGTAGGTCGACAAAGCTAGGAGAGTTTAAAGAATCGACAATCGAGATTGCTTTTGATCTTATGATCAACGACCCAGATTCGTTTTAATAAATTTAAAAAATTCTAAAGATTACAAAGTATGGCAAGGTTTACATATCGATGACTAAGATTCACTTTAGAGGTTAGAAGTTAAAGGATATCAACAATCTGTATCCACCTGGATTATGCTCAAAATTTACTAAGTGTTGAAGTTCTCCAACTGAATTTGTCGATGATCAATGGTCAAATTGACGTGATTTATGGGGAGTTTTAAGTTTGTCGGTAGAACTCACCAATGGTTGATGGTCGAATTGGCGAGTTGGGTGAAGAGTGGGCTCAACTAGAGGGAATCTTCGATCGTCGATAGCCGATGGCTAGGGATCGACAGATTTTGGCCAAAATTTCTAAGTTTCGAGGTTTGTCAACAAACCTTGTCAGTGGTTGACGATCGACATCAGCCAAATTTTGTGAAGCAATTTCAACCCCCGATGAACGATAGGATGGTGGTCAGACATCAGTTGATTTCGCAAATTGTTTCAAAACAAGTGATAAAATTCATCGATGGCTAACAAGTAGATGGTCGGGAATCAACCAACTTGGTGAGGATTTTGGGTCGTTCGAGAGAATCGGTCGATGGAGGAAAGAGGATGATGATGTCATCATCCACGTGTCATGCCACGTAACCCAAGTTGACAAATCAGGATGAAATTTCATGCCACATCAGCCAACATAAGTGATTGATGGCTGATGGTCAGGTCGACCGATTTGAAGAAGTGTTTTCAACATTCATCGGGGATCGTCGATCGTCGATGGGTCGATGGGCAGGCGTCGATCGAATTAGTTAGGAGTTTTCATTCACAAATTAATATCTATAATGGTCGACGATCGAATCAGTTAGTTTAGAGTTGTGTGGAAAATCGATCGTCGAGGAGTTGGGTTGATGGACAACAGTCAGGTCGACAGTTTGGGGAAAATGTTTTTTGCTCCCAAAGGAGAATTTCAATCGTCAATGCTCATTGTAGCATGAATCAAAAACTCATATTCCACATGATTTGAGATCAACAGTTCAGATTTAAAGAGTTGTTATAGTAGTAAAACAATCAAAAATTTTAGATTTTTTCGGACTTTTACAAGTCATGAACTTGCAAGTCGGTTTTGAGGCCCTAAATGAAATTTTTAGGTGTTCGGAACCCACGATAATAGAGTGCACAAAGGTACACTTTGTTTTTTCATCTCCAATAAAAGAACTCGGAGAGATCTATCCAATGAGCTAAATGGTTCAGAAAATAGAGCTCGTATGAGGAAGTTACAGCCAAAACAATGAGGGTAAAATTTTGGCACCAAAGTTACTTTCAAAGGGAATAAATCCATGCTCAAAAGTTTGTTTGGGGCATAGGAGAAGTCAATGTAAATATTATGAATGATAGAATCCAGCAGTGAAATCATATTTTGATTATGGGTACCTGAAACTGTTCGCAAAATAGAGCTCATATGACGAAGTTACAATCAAAACAATGAGGGTAAAATTTTGTCACCAAAGTTACTTCCAAAGGGCGTAACTCCATGCTTAGAAGTTTGTTTGGGGCATAAGAGTAGTCTATGGAAATTTTATGACCCATAGAATCCAGCAATGAAATCATATTTCGGTTATGGGTACCTGAAAATGTGTTGGGAATGAAATAAGACACATGTAACATACAGGGACAAATTGGGTAAAACAATCAAAATTTCTTCAGACCATAAATTTCAACTCGGAGCTCGGATTTGAGAAAACAAATAGTTTTTGGAAAGTTCTTGAGGATTATAAGACATTTGTAAACCTGCAATTTTAAATTAGGCATTATTTTTTCTCAGAAAGGGATAAAATATATTGTTGTAGCAGTAAATGAGTGGAAATTGTAGCATGTGGATGTTGTAACTTTTCGCTTGGAACTTAGATTGAGGCATGAAAAAAGGTGTTGGAAAGATGTCTAAGAAAGGAATACATTTAAGGAATCATACTTGAATTAGTGCATTAATATTCTTAATAATTTAAAATTAATATTGACATGTAATCTAATTAATAAATATTTTTCAATATGTTTTACTCTAACAACAATTGTTGCATGCACATTCTTGAAGAATTAGAAATACAAAAGAGTAGACTTTAGTTCCAACATGAGAACTAGAGATATGGAGGATGATAAGGGTCTTACATCCATGAAGAAGAATTTATAGGTCTACATGTCAGCATGAATAATGTTCAGACTAACTCTAATGGAAGAAGAGACAGGCATGAGCCTGTAACTATGAGAATCCTGTAAAAAGAAGTGTAGAGTTATAGGGCTGATAATGAGATGATCATGAAGGCTCAAGAAGAGATAATTCAAAGCTTGAACATGTTGCAGAAGAAAGTCAACAAAGATTCAGGAACAAGGAAAGAACCTAGTGCCAATTAGGTGGAAGTGTCTAGGTCTCATGATAGGAGGGATGATCATGGAGGATCTAGATGATCAAGGAGTATTAGTAGGAATCAACATCATCATTCTCCAGGAAACTTGACTAGAAAAACATATGCACACTCAAGGTTAGAAAGAAGCCCAAGTATATCTCCTGTCGGGAACCAGAGAAGGAGACATGGGTCAGATATCTTGCAAGGGGAATTGAGGAAAATCAATCCACAATCATTTGATGGATAAAACATGAAAGGTGAAGATGCAGAAGCATGGTTGTTGGGAGTGAGGAAGTATTTCCAATTGCATAAATACTCATCAAATTCAGAAGCCAAAATTATAACCTACCACCTTCAAGGGAAGGCATCTATGTGGTGGGACCGGCTAAAGCAGGTTAAGCACCTTAATGAGAAAAGAATTTCTTGGAAGTAGTTCCAGAAATATTTTTAGCATCAATACTTGTCAAAGCAATATTATGACAAGAATATGCAAGAGTTATTTGAACTCAAGCTTGGGAACATGACCATGGATGAATATGAGATAAAGTTCTTGGAACTTCTCAAGTATGTGAGCTTCATCAAATATGAGAAGGTCAAAACTCATAGGTTCCTAAGTGGAATGTCATCCTTTTACAAGGACAAAATTTAATTTGATGAACCCAAGAATTTAGAATAAGCCATAAGAAAGGCCAAGTATTTATATGAGCAGAATAAAGAAAAGCCAACTTTTCAAAGGGCCTGGGATGAAAAGAAGAAAGGAAAGATGGATCAAAGGAAGAAATGATTCATGCCACCTTTCATGAGGAATCGATCTCAATCATATTCACCAAAGGTGACCATCTCAAGGTGATCAGAAAATGACAGAGTCTTTGGGAAAGAGGCCAAGGTAGTAACCCATAAACTGTTGGGGATGTGAAGGAGATCACATTTATGAATATTATACTAACCGAGGAGATAATATGAAAACTTTTCATATCGTCAAGAAGGAGGAGACAGTAGAAGATGCGGGGGAAGTCATGCTAAGGATCTATGCAGCCTTGGAAAATAGACACGCAGACTATCAATCCCACATGATTGAAGTGGAAGGTGAGATTGATAATCAACCCATAGCTAGTTTAATTGATTTTGGAGCTAGTCATAGATATATAGATCCAAAGCTAATTGAAAGATTTAAATTGAAGAAAAGTAAGCATGAAAAGTCTTGGTTAGTTCAACTGGCTATTGGAACCAAGAGAATAATTAAGGAGCTTGTTAAAGAATTCCCTATAAATATGAATGGAACTAGCACTAAGGCATATTTGAACATCATATCACTTGGGTCTTATGACTGCTCGATTCGTATGGATTGGCTAGAAAATCATCGTGTTGTTTTAGATTTTTATAACAAGGTTTTCATATTTCTAGATAAAGAATGGAATTCAAGGGAAGTGCAAAGTATTCCAAGGCCTATATCTGTCTGAGAGATTTCAGCATTTCAGTTGAAAAGAAGTTTTAGAAAAAGGTGTCAGATATATGCATCCCATATGGAAGAGACAATGAAGGATAAGGAGCCAAGTCTCAAATATTATCCAGTCTTGAAAGAATATAAATATGTGTTTGAGGAACTACTGGGATTGCCACCAAAGAGGGACATAGATTTATCAATTGACTTAATGCTTGGAGGTGCCCCAGTATCTAAGACTCCCTACAGAATGAGCATGTCATAGCTAAAAGAGTTTCAAATGCAACTAGAAGAGTTGTTAAAGAAAGGGTACATATGCCTAAGTGTTTCTCCTTGGGATGCCACAATTATTTTTGTCAAGAAGAAAGATGGAACGCTAATTTTATCTATTGACTTCAGACATTTGAACAAGGTTACAGTCAAGAATAAGTATCAGAGAAAATATGTTCTCCAATATTGACTTAAGGTTAGGATATCATCAAGTGAGAATCAAAGAAGAGGATACTAGAAAAATGGCCTTTAGGAGAAGGTATAGACACTATCAGTTTTTAGTGGTGCCTTTTTTGTTAACAAATGCATCGGCTACATTTATGTGTCTAATGAATGGGGTGTTTGTAAATTTCCTCGACAAGTTTGTAATTGTGTTCTTGGATGATATTCTCATATATTCCAAGACAAAAGAGGAGCATGAGAAGCATTTGAGGATGGTGTTCCAAGTGTTGAGAGAACACCAATTGTATGCCAAATTAAGTAAATGCACTTTTTATCAAAAGAAGATCCATTATTTGGGTCGCATTGTTTCAGAAGAGGGCATGGCAGTGGATCCAAAAAAGATTGAATCAATCAAGAGTTAGCCAACGCCAATGAATATTTCAGAGGTTAGATCATTTATGGGTCTAGATGGTTATTATTGGAGATTCATTGCAGGATTCTCCAAATTTTCACACCCAATAACATATTTGCAAAAGAAAGGAGTAAAGTTTGAATGGAGTGCTAAATGTGAAGAAAACTTTCAATGCTTAAAGGATTTGTTAACCAGTTCACCTATTTTAAAAGTTGCAAATCCAAATGAGGATTTTGTTTTGTGCACAGATAAATGCATGGAAGGGCTCAGTGGATTCCTTATGCAAACTGGACATGTAATCTGTTATGAGTCTAGAAAATTGAAGGAACATGAAATAAATTATGCCACACATGACTTAGAGCTTGCAGTGATAGTACATGCCTTAAGAATGTGGAGGCATTACCTCATGGGAAGAAAATTTGAATAAAGGACATGCCATAGTGGTCTGAAGTACTTGTTTGAAAAACCAACACTAAATTCCAGAGAAACTAGATGGATGGAATTCCTTAGTGAATATAAATTTGATATCAAGCACATAAAAGGAAAAGAGAACAAGATGGATGATGCACTCAGCAGAAGGGTGCATAAAATGCATGCTACAACCATTTGTATGTACATGACATATTTAAAAGAGAATTCTAGAGGTCGTCACTACAGATCAACATTATGTCTAAGTTAAAAAATATTAAAACAGAATTATATACAACATAAATATAAGGATTACAAGCTAGAAGAGGATGGAATCCTCTTATTTCGGAACAGAATTTATGTTCCCAATTCTTGGGAATTGGGAAATTTAGTCTTAAAGGAGATGCATAATGTGTCATATGTTGGACATCCAGGATATCATAAAACTATTAGAGTTGTAAGAGACCAATATTTTTGGCCTGGTATGAAGAAAGATGTCATTGATTATTTGGCTAGATGCATGGAATGTCAGAAGCTAAAGGTTGAACATCGACATCCAGCGGGATTGTTGCAGCACTTTCCCATTCCTTAATGGAAATGTGAATTTGTTAATATATATTTCATTATCAAATTGCCTAGGACAACAAGGAAACATGATTCCATCATGGTAGTGGTGGAAAAACTCACAAAGGCTGCACGTTTCATTCTGGTAAAAGTAACTCATAAGGCAGCCAATATTGCAGAAATTTACACAAGAGAAATTGCTAGGCTACATGGTGTGCCTAAGGTAATAGTGTCGGATTAAGATCCCAAGTTCATTTCCAATTTTCGGAAGGCGTTATTTACGGGATTTGGGGCAAATTTAAATTTCAGTACAACATATCACCCAGAGACAGATGACAATATAGAGAGAATTAATCGAATAATTGAGGATATGTTGAGAATGTATGTAATGGACAAGCCTTATAAGTGGGAGGACTATATCCATTTAGTTGAGTTTGCATACAAAAATGGGTATCAAGAATCATTGAAGATGAGCCTGTTTGAAGCATTGTATGGAAGAAAATGAAACACACCAGTAAGTTGGGATAACCCAATAGACATTGATCAGGGGATCAAATTTTGCTCAATTTTCAAAGTGCTCGGAATGCAATGAAAATAGTTCCATTGCGCCCGTCTCGTCTTCCTGATTCTGGCGGTATATTTAC
The DNA here is from genome assembly GCA_000966675.3 of Picea glauca. NCBI lineage: Eukaryota > Viridiplantae > Streptophyta > Pinopsida > Pinales > Pinaceae > Picea > Picea glauca. The sequence goes on along the minus strand of JZKD02S1997640.1, from coordinate 16,227 downwards.
TTTGTCAAACAGAGTCTGTATGGAGAAGATATCGTGATCTGTTCGTCAAGGAAAACAGGCAAAAATTTTAGATGTTGACTGTACCAGTCCGTAGAGTCTGTACGGTCTGACGTGGCAGGGTCGTACGGGCCGTACGACCATACATTGGTGACGTGGTAGGTTTTTTTTGGTTGATGGATGGCGAATAGAAAGTTGACATGTGTCCGGTTGGTGGCAAATGATATGAGGACACGTGGCCCAATCCATGGGCGCCATGTGTCCCCCATTTGTTTGGTTTATGTTGTTATAAAAATATTGTTGGAGTCTGTGGGGTTCGACCCCCAGACCTCTCTCCACACAACGTTTTCACATAATCGGCCGACCGTTATACCGTTGGGTTGTTCCTTGGTATATATGTATGTTTTAAAACATTTGAATTTGCATATTGTATTGGATGGCAGGGGGGATGGGACGGGGCTTAGCCCCGACCCGCGGTCTCGTGTATGAACATATATGACCATGCAATGGTGCTAAACCAAAGTCCGCGCAATGTGTAGCCATATATTTGTATGCGCGGGAAAATTCACATGGAAAAGCCCGTGGTCCTTTGATACGCATGTGGCCATAATGTATGTGTTATACGCACGGTTGTAGCGGTTGGCGTATAGCCCTTGGTCGCGGGAGTTTGTATATGTTTTGCCATGTGACCCTAATCAAAAGCGCGGGGAGGTTACATCTGGTATAACCAATTAACCACTTTTTTTCCTAGCGCGCGGTCCCATGCGCCATACGCCCAGGTGCCGAGGCGGTTAGGGGCTGGCGCGCCCTTAACCGTTCTACGGTTTGCACCGTTGGCACGGTTGCACCCGGTGCCGGGTTTATATGCTTTAAAATGTGTGTGAGCCAAGTTCATTCAAGGAGGGTGTGAATTGTAGAACCAGAGACAGCAAGCTTGAAGAGGGATACTTCCAGGAGGCCTAACTTCTTCATTTTTCGACCGATTGAGGTGCCGAAAGAGCCCAGACAGGGGTTTTGGGACGCTGGGAAGCCATTGGAGCAGTCGGTTT
>JZKD02S1997629.1:9428-23739 GCA_000966675.3 Picea glauca | reverse complement strand
TTGAATATGGATTATCTATGAATTATTGGAGTTGTCTTTGGTTGATTGTAGTTGAATTTGGTTGGCTTAGTTTACTATGGTTGATTTAAAAGGTTTGTGTTTAATTGATTTTTAATGTGGCGAACTTTAGTTGAATATGGTTGAATTTAGTTGAGTTAGGTTGGCTTGGTTGACCTTAGGTAACTTTCATGACTATGGTTAATTTTTCTAAGTATGTTTTATTATAGTGAACCATTGTTTACTTGGAGGACTATGGTTGGATTGAATGATAGGGTTTGAATTTCATTCACTTTTTTCAGTAGTGGATGGATTTTCTAATTATGATTGTGTTTAATTGTGGTTAACCTTAGTTCACTCTTGTTGACTACAATTGACTATGTGGGAATTAGTTGACTCAAATGTATTGAGTTCACTTTCATTGAATTGTATGGATATGCTTTTCATTAATTGACTTCTATTTACCAGGGTTGAAGGAAGTTAACTATGTTGACTTGGGTTTATTGTAGTTGACTTCTGTTTAATGTGATAAAATTTGATCATTATGGTTTAATAATACTGGAATTCACTTGACTATCATTGATTGTGGTTACATTTAGTCAATTATAGTGGTACACTTCACTATGTATGGTTAACTATAGTTGATTTCACTAGCTATGGTTGATCTTAGTTGACTTTGGTTGAGAATTGTTGAATGTGGTTAAGTGCATTGAATTTACTTGAATTTGGAAAACAATGGTTGACTTTGGATAAATATGTTTTAGTGTGGTTGAATATGGCTAACGTAGTTAATTGTGGTTGATTTGATTGACTATGGTTGATTGTGATTCAACTGGAGGATTGTTCTCGAATGTGTTCTCTATGGAAAAATATTGGATGAACTATGGTTGATTGTATTTAACAATGGTTGAATGTGGTTTAGTTTAGTTGACATGCATGAGTGTGGTTAACTTTGTTGATTATGGTTTATTTGATCCACTACGCTTGAATTTCCCAACAGAGATTTACTTTTACTAACTAAGGTTGGTTTTTGTTGATTTTTGTTTCTTATGTTTTACATGGGGAAGTGAGATTGAATTTCACTATCATTAACTTTTGGTATTGTCTTGATTGATTGTGGATGAATTTACTCGTCATGGTTAATCTTGTTCAACTATGGTTGATTTGATTGGCTTTGGCTGATAGAAGTTGGACTTACTTTAATTGAAATTTTTAAACATATACAAGTGAAGCTTTGCATACAAATTATTAATAAAACTATAAATAAATAAAATGATAGACACATAGTGAATAGATTTAACCTTTTGTTTGTTGTGGCCATTCCTTTTTTTCAAATTGCATAATTATTAGTGGCACACAAATACTTGAAGACTCTCTTTATCATTGTTCAATGATCCTTCCCTAGTTTTGACATATATCCTCTCAAAACTCCCACTACATGGGAATTCATGGTCTAGCATAGACCACAAAATAAATTGAAATAAAAACAACATTAACATAGGGAATATGGGACCTATCCTCTACCACTTCGTATGTCTTCATGCATTTTTATGTGTATACGTTCTCACTTAAAGAAATAAGAACCTTGACAGATTTACCTTATTTCATATCAAATCTTTCCAAATTTGTCAGAACATATTTTCTCTAGTTTAAAAGAAAAAAATTCACATAGATGATCTCTTTAAAATCCATACCCAAAATAAAGTTGGTAGCACCAAAATCCTCCTTGTCAAACTTAGATGATAGTTTATACTTAACATCCTTGATAATATTCTTGTTGTTTCCAATTAGAAACATCATTGATATACAATGTTACATAAATAAAGTGATCACCAATATGCTTGAAACAAAAATAGTGGTCAAATGTGTCCCTCATAAATCCTAGTTCTCCTATGTAAGTGTCAAATTTTTGATGCCACATTATTGGGTTTTTCTTTAGCCTACATGCACCCTTTTTCATATTACAAACCACCTCCTTCTAACCCTTCACTATGAACCCTTCATCCTATTTCATGTATATATCTTCTTCCAGGTCCCCGTATAGGAATGTTTTCTTTATATCCATTTTCTCAACTTCAAGATCAAATTTTATAGTAAGTTATAATATAAATCTAATGGACTTGTCAAGTTTTCAATAGGAGATAAAATCTCACAAATTTCAGTTCCCTCCACCTCAAAATATCCATTTGCTACAGGGTTAGCCTTATACTCCACTCTGCCTTCTGCATTCATCTTATCCTTGAACACCCATATGCTACGAAAAAAAATTCTTTCATACGAAAACTTGACGAACTCCCAAGCCTCATATTTTTCCAAGGACTCCATTGCTTCAACCATGGCCTTCTTCCATAGTTTACCCTCCTCAGAATCCATTGCCTCTATAACAGTTCTAAGATCACCTTCAATAGAAAATAAAACAAAATCATAATGAAAATTATGTTGACTATACCTTTGTAATTTCCTTATTATTTGAAGATATCTCATCAACACTCAGATCTATTATTTCTTCTCATCATCTAATTAATTTGACCCATCCTCATCCACTCAGTTAGATTCTCCATTCTTTAGATAAAACTCTACTTTCCCTAGTTTTCCTTGTCTCCATGCATCTTCATGCTTGGGAGTACTGCCAAATTCTCTAGAGATCACATCATGACTATATTTTTTCCCTTCTTACTAAATACCAAATTCTGTAGCCTTTTACTCCATATTTATAATTAACGAAGATACATTTATCTCCTTTATTTTCTATATTATTCATTTTCTCCTTTACAGCATGTACATAATAATTACAAGAAAATACTTTGAGACATACAATATAGGGATTTTCAGTAGTCCATGCCTCATGAGGAGTCTTAACAACTAATGATTTTTTAGGTGACTAGTTGATAAGTTAACACATAGTTTGTATTTCTTTTTCCCTAAATTTTTGTTCCACAGTTGCAAAACTTAGTATACTTGTTACCTTTTCCATCAAATTACTATTCATCCTTTATATATCTCCATTTTATTGAAGTGTGTATGGAGTTATGCTAATCCACACTATTTACAAAATTGCTTAAAATATTTCCCTTATAAATCTCCTACATTATCAATCATTAGCACTTTCATCTTATGCGTTTTTTTGTTTTATACAAGAGGTTTGAATTCTTTGAATTTTTTTGAAAACCACAAATTTCCTTTTTAGGTAATACAATCATGTTTTCCTAGAGAACCCATTTACAAATGAGATGTACTATAAATATCCTCCTAAATATGAAATATGTATAGGTCCAAACACATCAATGTCTTTCAACTACAATATACCTTTTGACCTTTTAACACCAAATGGAAATATCACCCAATTCCATTTACCATATGCACAATGTTCATAGAAATCAAAATCTAAAGAACAATTAGGGATTCTTTCAATCATAGATTTACTTTGCAAAGCATGAAGGTCCTTTTCTCCAATATTTCCCAATCTCGGATGCCATAACATTATCAAGTGCCTATATGATGCATATGATTTATATAAGTGTCATTCTTAGGAACAATGACAATATTACACCCATTTGTAGCAGTGCTTCCCAACAACTTCTCCCAAATTGCATTTCAAACTCCCCTCAACAACAACATTACTCTTCAAACCATATTTTTTGTATCCTTTTCAAATATAGTGCATAAACCCACATCCATAATACTCATAGATATGAGGTTTTTGGGAAATCCCGGAATACGTAGAACACAAGGAAGGGTTTTTACCCTTCCCTCTTTAAGAAACAATGATACCCTTCCATGTCTTTTTATTTTTCATGTTGACTCATCATCATGGAAGAAACCACCTCCATTATATGTTTTGTCTTAAAAAGTCACTCCCTATGAGAATTCATGTAAAAAGGTGCACCTGAGTCGATAAACCATGCATCATAATAAAAATATGCACTTGTATATACCAAGTACATATGCCCTCCTTTTGCATAAGGAGTATCATTGGATTGCTTAATTTTATCGACATTTTTTTATCTACGATCTTTCTTATAATTCCCAACTTTATTGCATTTCCAACATCTCCTTATAGAATTTATTGTATATTTAGATCTACCCTCCAATGAATTATTTCAATTTTGGTCTATAGGGAAACCTCTCACAAATAAGGAATCATTGGTTTGAAAATCCATGGTCTTCTAGCTCATCTCTTTTGATAATAGGAATACAATGACATTGTCAATATTTAATGTGGTTGGATTACTTCCTATAGTTACAACTAGGATATCCCATGAATTTGGAAATGAACATAATATCTAAAGCACTTATCTTATTTATAAATTTATTATCAACAAACAATAACTAGCTTACCACAATGATAAAGGATTTGATATTCACTATCACAAAGTCACTATCATTCATCCTTAAGAGTTAGACCTTCTTTTGAAGGTAAACTTTGTTTACAACATACCTAGATTGATACAAATTTCATAACTTTTCCCATAACAACTTGGTTGTAGCTTCTCTCGAGACATTAAGTGACACAAAATTGCAAAGGAATAATTGGATTGTACTTTTGACCTTCCTATCCAAATTCATTTAGTGTGATAGTACCATACCCATTCCTAAAACTATAAGATCTATAGGGATTGGTTGTTCTTTGTCAACAAGAAATTCCTCCATAGTAATATTTTATAGATCAAATCTCTCGTCATTAGAATTTTCAATGTCGATTCTAGAACTACTCACAATTCTCTTTCACACAATCACTATAGACCTCGCACTAAAAATAGGTTTACCACAGGCTGAAGATAAACTTTATTTATCAACAATAATATAAACCCTATAAAGAAAGGACCCCCCTTAAAGTTAATAACCTTTCTCTCATACAAATTTATATTTTTAAACCTATTCAAGTGAAGAAATGCATATAGATACTTAAGTAGGATAGAATGAACAACAATGGAACATAGAGAGTACACAAAGATTTACCCTCGAAACCTTGAACTAGGGAAAAAAATCTAACATAGAGTCACACCTTTCTCTTCCTCGTTGCATTGAATTAACAGTTCACAATACAATATTTAGGTATTTTGTAGCATCCAAAACCATAACACATTAAGATAAATTATATTACAATGGGTTTAAAAAGCACAATAAAATGATGAAAACAAGGAATGAAAAGTCTTGGTTTTTGTATTTCCACTACCACAGTCTACATGCAAAGAATATAACACATATCGAACATGAATTAGCTAATTGTGGTTGACAATAGTTGAATATGGTTGACAATGGTTGATTGTCATTAAATTTGTTTGACTTCATTGATCATGTTTCACTTCAATAATTATGTTTGGTTGTTTTTAATGTGGCTTAAGTTTGGGTAACTCTAGTTGACTTTCCTTAGCATAGTTAACATTGGTTCACTATGATGATTATGGTTTATTTTAATTGATTTCGGGTGAAATTTTAAGTATGATTTACTTGAATCAACTATGGTAGACTTAGTGAACTATTATTGACCTTGACTACTGAGGTTGAATTTCATTGACTTTGGTTTATTGTGTATGACTTGACTAAGTGTGCTTGAGTTTTAGTATGATTGACATTGGTTTACTTAATTAATTATGGTTGAATATGATTTGAAATGGTTCATTTATTTCCCTAGGGTTCACTATGGTTACATTAGTTTTCTATGCTTGATGTTAGATTAATTTGATCGACCATGGTTGAATGACATAAACTATGCTAACTTTAATTGAATTCAAAACAACTTTGCTCAACATTGTTTAAGTGTGGATGACTTGTATCACTGTAGTTAAACATGGGGTAATTCCATTGAATATGGTTTCTTATGGTTAGCACTAATCGATTATGAACCACTTAAGTAGTAATCGTAATAGTAACAGTAATGGTAAAAAATTCATTTCTCTCAGAAAGAGACGTGCGATCTCGTCTGTGGCACTAAGGCCTAAAAACCTATTCACTTGTTCCCTGTGTTTCCTTCATGGCCTCCCATGGATGGGGATCCATATCCCATATCCCCTCTCCCCCACCCCAGAGTAAGATATGGATTCATTCACCTACCTCGTTGCAGCCCTTCACAAGCAATCTAATCTTGCTCAATTGTGATTTGTTAAAAAAATGGAGGAAATCCTTGTCTTTTCATTTCAAGTTGCTTCAAGATCACTTGATTTCAAGTTTATGAAGAATGGATTAATAGGGAAATTTATGGGGACATGGACTTAACCCATATATTTTGATGTGTGGATTGATAATAACTAGAAACCTCATCTAAAAGGTAAGATTTCATTCTCCTTTTATCGTAGGGGTTTATTTACATTTATGTTCGAGGAAAAAGAGGACATATATCTCATATTTAGGAGTGGGCCATACTTTATGGGTGATCATGTGATGTATCTCAATTATTGAACCCATGATTTTAACCCAAAAAATGGAATCCTCTCTATGGTCCCTATCTGGTTTTGACTTCCCTTTCTCCCTCTTCATTGTTGGAACAATGAGACCCTTTGCACTAGGAAACACCCTAAGGAAATATATAGATCGAACATAACAAAAGGATGGTATTTAGGATTGTTCCCAAATATTCATGGAATTATATCTGGAGAAGGGTCTTTCAGAGTCTATATCTCTCATGTCATATAGTTGACCATACCTGTAGAAAGTGGATTACAAGAAAAATCCTTTCAAATGCAAGATATGTCATGACTATGGGATTTTTTCAAAGAAATTCCTGAAGGCTCCTTTTGATATGTCTGTTGGAGAAGCTAACGAACAATGGAGAAAACCAATAAGGAAGAGTAAATCTACAAAACAATCCCCTTAAACTGAAAAATATCTAGCACACGAGGGAGCTCCCTCCAATCCATATTCGAAGGAAGCATTGGCCTCATCCTCATCAAAAAAACCCAACAATCACATCCCAACAAACAACCAATACAAATCCATTTTTTATGTGGAGGAGGACCAAGAGGAAAGACCCAAATCAGTTTCCCAAGACCCAAGGGAAAAAATAAGAGAACATCAGATCTTTTAATAAGTCCCTTAATAGATTCCTTAAATGAATCAAAAATATGGAGAAATTACTAAGAGATTGAAGGAGGAATAAAATGTAGACTCCTTGAAGGTTCCACATACTAAAAATCTAGGGAGGAGATCCAATAATCAAAGAAAAGAAGAAGCAACTCAAAAAGATATAGAATTAGGAAAAAAAGGAACTTTGGACGACCAAACCAAGAAAGAAACAATAACTATAAGAAATTGTAGTGGATCCATTCCCCCCAAAGGGGGAAACCCAAAAACATCTTCTAAATGATGAAAATAGTTTCCTAGAATTGTAGAGGGATGGGACTCGGTATTTTAAAAAGTCATTGGTTCGAATCTTAGTAAGACATGAATCCGTTGAGATCCTTCTACTCGAGAAAATGAAAATGAAGGACATTGAGTTCATTCAAGAAAGAAGATTCATATGGAAAGCATGAATGAGTTTAGAAGTGAGTTCATGCAGGGCATAAAGAGGGATATGCACCCTCTATAACTCCAAACTATTCAAGATAGAATATTGGACAAGCACAACCAATTGAAATCAAGTGACCTTGTCTCATATCCCTTTAGGTAAGGTCTTTTCTATCTTTAATATTTATATTCCTTCTTTGCATCATGAAAATGTTCTATGTTGGGAAAAAATGCTTAATATTTAGGAGTGTAACACTCTTGTACCCCTCATTCTAGAGGGGTGATTTAATACTACTTTGCATGCTTTTGAGAAAATATATGGAAGAATTGTTGGAGAATCTACCATAAATTATATGGAAGATCCTCTGTTGGGTCTTGATCTAATAGATGTAAATATTGCAAGTGGATTTTTCACTTGGACAAACAAGTTACAAGGTCCTGACAACATTACTACTAGGTTGAATAGATTCCTAATTAGTGAGAACCTCTTGGAAGATTCTTTCTTGGACACATCTTGAATTCTCCGCTAGTGTAAAATACCCCAAATTACTAAAAAAAAATGTTTAAGTTAATATATCTTACTCTTATTGTCATTGTCAACACATATTTGATAATTTTAAAGAACCTTTTATCAAAAAACTTGACCATGGTCATCACTTTGATAAACATTAATAATAAAATCCTCTAAGAATAAATTACTCTATTTATATTTATGTTCGAAACCCTCTATATACATAATCTTCCTTCCCATTACAATTTTTTGTTTATATAGTATTCCAAATAGGTAAGAATTTGAACCATTGCATCTTTTGACAATCAACTGTTGCACCTGTTCTTTTAATTTTAACAATAACACTAATAATAGTTTATTTAAATTAACGAATTCAAATCCTTTGTATCTTATCCCTTCATGTGCAAACAAGATCTTGTAGCGGCAATGGAATGGTTGTGTGCCAATCTTGTTAACTTATTCCATAGCTCCTTTAAACTGCTACATAAATCGAATTTTGCACAGATGTTTTCTTCAACCCACTTTTCTAGATGACTACTAGATAAAAACCACGAGCTTATCCACTTAAGTGTTGCTCTTAGCACCTTTCTTTCTAGCTTAATATTTTACATAGGAACTTATTCAAATTTTCACAGGATTATTTACTTCTAGACCCTTTGCATCCCAAATCAACTCCGTTACCTTATCGTGTGACCCAATACTAGAACCACTTCCTCCAGAATTCAACCTTTGGGGTATTCTTCCTTTTCAATATTCCAACTCTCCCAGAGTTTGATCTGTTGAAGTGGTCATCAAGTGTAGGCGAATGGTGGCTGTCAATTAACATTCCTTATTACCCTATCCTTCCATTTATTGATCAAATGAATACGAATGATCTTACCTCATATTGATCTACGATTCTCAGGATTTTGACGTTTCATGATTTGTTGCGTTCTTCTTTACACCTTTTAGAACACCCAAATTTTTATCATCTTAACTGGTCATAAACTAATGTTGACTACTTACTATCCATTGGATACTCTCCCTTACATTATCCTTCCACTCACTTAATCCAATGGCTACGACTTAATGAAGTTTTGATATGGATGATATTTGTTTGTTCCAAGGATTCATCACTCTGGGACTCTAGGATATTACAACTATACATTTACTCAAATCACCATAATTTTACCTACTGAAGTGGTTACGTCATCCTTCCACTACTTTATGTAATGGTTGAAAAAAGTTCTAAAGGGATGTTAGATCGACAGTATGTGTGATTTAGTTACTCTGGTGTTTTGGGGCATCATGTCTTACCTTGTCCTTCCACTATGCTCGACCAGACGGTCGAGAATCCACTCGAAGTTCCTCCTTGATCTAATGATTTTTGATATTTCGGGGCTTCGAAACTCTAGGACTCCATGAATTTGTGTTTTACCTTGTCCTATTTGTGTTCACCTCGTTGTAATTTTTTATTTTAATTCATTGTAAGAATCAAAATATTTATATATATATTCCCCTATATCTATGTCACATTTACCATATGTCACATATATATAACATATACATAAGGTTTCTGAAATATTTATTTTACGAGAGCATGAATTTCTTATATTGAAGACTTCATTTTTATTTCCATATTTCTCATAGTTATCGATTGTCCATCAAATATCATATATACATGCATGGCCTAATTGATTATTCATTTTCTAAGGTTCCACTCCTATGGGTTTAGATTCTAGAACGTAGAATTCTAGACAACTCTTGTACATTAAACAAATTGTGGAAAGAACTGACATAGAATTCTGAAATTAATGACTTATGTATTGATCTGATTCTGTATCCAAACTAAAAATATATCTGATATAGCATAAATATATGTAAATATAAGACAGGAACAAATAGAAGGACATATAGCCAAGTGAACACGGTTATGTTGTCCTTGTGGAATTTTTGTAGCTTAATACGAGGAAAGGAAATTATATACAATTTAACTCATCATTGCATTTTATGTAGTTTTACAATAATTTTCCCATGGTCTACTTTAGATATTTATTTTTCCTGAACAAAACTAAGTTTATACCTTTCTATAGGACTAAAAATATATTCATTTCCTCTTTTAATGCACAAATTTATAGATATTCCATGGTTGTAAGGTATTTAGGGACTATACTACAGTTGCATGGAAATTTTGAGAGTCAAAATTTCATGGATTTATACAAAGTGTATTCCAATTCCCTCTCTCATGATTTAGAAATAAAATACATAAATTTGTATTTATGAGATTCAGGAGTAATGAAAGTAAATACTTTAACTTCTGTAGTATACATGCATCTATATAAATCTGATTTGATAGTTAACATACAATTCAATAGTTCAACATGAGTAAGAGTTGGTTAAATAATATACATATATGTGGCAATCAAGTTGGAAACAAATGGAACAACCACGTTCCCCCCAATCCTAGATGCAGAACAACCAATATTACTTGTCCTAATAACCCCCTAGCCCGACCATGACTCCATAGGAGAAAACTGAGCTCCACTCCTTAGCCACAAAACCTCTGTCTAGTTCATAAAATAATCATTTTCCTAGCCTAGAAGTGCTCACACATAAAATATATGTCTCCACAACATACTAAGTAGAATCCTTCCTCCCACATATGTTGTACTTATCTTTTCTCTTTTCCCATGACTTTTCTTCAATCCATTTCCCTCCTTGGAAATTCACAACTTTACAAATCCCTAATTTTTAGGGGCTTCCAATGACAAAAATCCACCTCTAACACTTGTAAGAATCATCTCTGAGTTAACTCAAATATGTTCCCCTCTCATGGAGTCATATTCAATTGTTTTTAACCTGTTTGTTCTACTTGTTTCCAACATTAAATATATATAAAAAAAATTGTGTCATACATCTATCCATCAAATAGGACAATTGGCAATTTAAACTCTTTGTCAATAGTAAAAAAATTAACATTAAAATGTCTTAATTATACCAACTACAAATTTCCATAAATGAAAATTTATTTAAAATAAAGTAAATAATAAAATAAAATGTTTTTATATTAGAGGATATTACATCTGATCTCGCTTAAGTATAACACTCTCCTTAATGTTAATACTTCAATTCATCACTTGGATCAAAGTTGGATATGATTTCATGATTTCATCTTCCAACTCCCAAGTAGCCTTTGCATGGATAAAGGCCTTCCATTGCACCTTTACGTGGGGATGGCTCTCTTCCGAAGTACTGTTTCTTTCCTTTCTAGAATGCATAGAGGTTCTACTTGGAACTCACCTTCTGGTTCCACTTGGACCATGTTCCAATCAATGATGCGAGTAGAATCATGGATATTTATTTTTAATAATGCAACATGAAAAACATTATGAACTTCTAAATTTGCAGGGAGTGCTAGTTGGTACACCACTAGTCCAATTCGAGTTAAGACTTCGAATGGACCTCAAAACCTTGGTTCCAACTTGGAACAATTTCCAAGTCTTAATGCACTCCTTCTTTCTTAGACTTTAAGGTATACATGTTCTCCAACGTTGAATTGTTGATGTCATTTTTTGTGATCGACATATGTTTTTTGTCGATCTTGCGCAACCTCTATATTTTGTTGCACCTTTTTTACTATCTATTCCATTTGTTGGAGTATTTTTAGTCCAACCATAATTCTGTCAACTGGATCATACCAACTGATCGGAGTTGTTCATTTCCTTCAATATAAAACTTCAAAGGGACTCATTCTTGTTGACATTTGATAATCGTTATTGTATGTGAATTCTACTAAGTGTATATATTCTTCCCACTTAGTTCGTTTTGTTCTTACATACATTTGTAACATATATTCCATAGCAGTATTTGTGGGTTATGTTTTCCCATCCGTTTGTGGATGATAAATTGTACTAAAGTTAAATTTTGTTTCCATACCTCGAGACAATTATTTCCAAAAATTTGAGGTAAATTTAACATCTCTATATGAAATCATCATTTTGGGAACCCCATGCAATCTAAATATCTCTTTCATAAAAAAAATAACGATATTGATTTCTTTGTAATGTAACAATCCTAATTAATTCTTTAATTATCATGAATGATAAATATTAGTTTAATTAATTATTAAAATAGATTTTATGGAGACTTTATTATAATATACTTATTATTGGTAGTTGAACCAATTTATGCGAGGGATAAGGTGGTTGAGGGATTAATGAGGGGAAGGAAGTTTGTAACACACCCACTATCATAATTTAAAATTTTTTGGGGTTAATCTCCCACAAATGAGAAATCTCCACCAACCCGTATTAGCAAAATACCAATCCCTGACTCTATACCAGGATTCGGGGTTCCTCCTATCGAGGTTTTGACGCCCAYGATATCCTGACAWCTACAAACACCGATMTYCGATAGTGTTCCTAGCGTACTGGCTTTCCAGGCTAAGTCCTGGTCAATACGACCACAACGTTCACAGGACCACAATCTTAATTCCTGCCGGGGCTTGACACCTCTCAATGTCATGGCACACAAGTCCCCTGGACCCTCGACGCGTCTTTTCGCTAACTATCCCCTTAGGTTATACCATGGTTCATGTGACCACTGACCATATGACTATGGCCATATAACCTTCCATCGGGGTTTCAGCCTTTGCAAGGACACGAAACACATATACCCGGGTCTCGCGATATCCCAATCCCCGATTCTCTCCTGCTGCTCGACACGTGTCTCTTAAATTAACGGCTTATGATGGTATCGGGATTTTGCATATCGCGGTTTCGTGATGCAGGTGTTTCATGCCCTTGAAATCCCCGATACGCCGATTCCCGATTTACCGAACTCCGACCTTCTAGGATCCTTTGCCACGTGTCTCTGCTATGTGAACCACTCGGATCTTATCGGGAAATCGCGGATCGCGATTTCCTATCGCACAATTTCCTTACCATCGAAAACTCCGAAGAGTAAAACACCGACGACGCCCGATCCTTTGCCACCTGTCCTAGCAGACGAACGGCCCGGATCCTTTCGGCAAATCGCATATCGCGGTTTCGTTATGTATGAGTCTTTTGTTCCGAAAACCCCAATTTCCCGATCCCCGACTTTACGGGATCTCCTGACACGCATCCTACACAACGGACGGTCTTGATCTATTCGGGAAATCGCGTATCACGATTTCGATGCGTAGAGGTTCTATACTCCCAAAATCTCCGATAGTAAAAATCACAACGCTTCCCAACGCTGACACGTGTCCTGCCAAGATCAACGGCTAGGATCCCTTCTCGGGATTTTGAGGACTATGAGGTCTCGTTTCACAGACTCAACAAAACCCCGATGACATCCCTGGGATGTTGACACGTGTCCTTCCGGTGATCGACGGCTCCCGTTAATTCGGGAAATCACCGGTCGCGGTTTCGAAGAGTGTAAAATTCTTACCTCGCCAAACTCCGAATGCCGAAATTCTGAGGTTCCGGATTCGTGCCACCTGTCCTCGCAGACGGACGGTTATGATTGTACCGGGGTTTTCCTACGGGTTTCCCAACTCTTTCTGGGTGCTTGACACGCATCCTCCCTACAGTTTCGTCCTCCTCCACTTATGGACTTGACAGCTGGCTCCCACTCATCAGAGTTTCGCGGTTCGCGACTCCGTATGGCAAGAGTTTCTTGCATTCAGAAACCCCGATGTGCCGAACCCCGATTCCCTGATATCCGACTCTTCGGGATCTTCTGCCCCGTGTTCTGGCTGAAATTAATGGCTATGATTTCTTTCCTGCACGCTAGGGTTTAACTCCGGTGCGACTTCCCGAGATCAGACGGTTATCGGGTCTATGGTCTAAGATCTGACAGTTCAGATCACTTCCCCTTACATGCTCCCCCTTCAGAGGTTATACTCCATGCAACTCCTCCCGATCCAACGGCTGATGGGAATGTGAACCGAGATCTAATGGTCCAGATTCATTCTTTTTGGGTTTTGGGATTTACGATCCTGACTTCTCATTGTTCACGATGAGAGAGGGCAAGGCACGTAACGCTTGCGTTACTTTCTTAAATCTAATGGTCATGAATGATTATGGTTCCTCCGATGAGATTTCATCCGTCGACTGGTCATTCCTCACAACACTACTAACCTGGAACCTTAAGAGAATCGCTCCTCCTCGTGCAGGGTCAATAAGGCCTGTACGTTCAAATTCTTGTTCTGGGTCCTTAGTGAACCTTTCCAAGTAGGAAATCTCTGTGAAGAGATTCCTACCGGGGCATTTCCGGAAGCAGATAAAGGAAGATAGCTTTCCGAGAACGACTGGACAGGGTGAGATACATTTATCAAGCGAGCCGAGCATGGTCTCCCCGGTGCTAAACATATATATATCAATTCCTTCATATCAC
>JZKD02S1997618.1:18222-28659 GCA_000966675.3 Picea glauca | reverse complement strand
TATATATATATATATATATATATATATATATATATATATATATATATATATATAATGGATTGAATGAAAGTTCATTCTATCAGGTTGGTGCATGTTTACAAGATGAGTCTTGTCACGAGGATTGGATTCCTCACATATCAGTTGGATCTAAGATCAACAAGTCAGGTCTTGTATAAGAGAGTTGGATCGCTCATATTTAGTTGAAGTTGAAGATATTAAAGGATTGATTTTATTTGTATTTATTCAAGTTAAATAAATAAAAGAATGATATTTTATCTACTTCATACAGTTTTTGTTATACATGTTTTTGATTAATTAATTGAACTACATATATCTTATTAAGTTAATTTAGTTAATATATGAAAGTGTGAAAAGTATCCAAAAGTTCCAGAAACTGATTCACCCCCCACTCTCAGTGTCAGTATGTGTTTCAACAATTGGTATTAGAGCAGGTGCCTTTAGCACAGTTTAAACACTGGAAGGTATATTCTAAAGAAATGGGTGGACAAATGGCTCTCCCCACAAATGAATCTCCCTTATTTGATGGAATAGACTACTCCTCATGGAGGGAAAGAATAATATGGTATCTGAAGTCAAGAGGATCTAGGTTTTGGGACTCAGTAGTATCTAAACCTCGATACTCAACTACCTCAAAGAACAAATCCAAAATTGCAAAAGAAGCAAAGAAAAATAATTCAATAGCATTAAAGGAAATCAAGAATGGATCATCAGACCAAGTCAAAGAAAATATGGGACATTGCACCTCTACTAAAGTACTATGGCTCCAACTAGAGAATTCTTATCAAAATAAAGGACAAGACATAGAAAAAGATAATATGTATAAGAATAAAGAACAAGACATAGAAAAAGATAATTCCAATCAGATTGAAGAACAAAACACAGAAGAGGACAATTCCATCAAAGAATTGATGCAAACCCCAGTCATCAACAGATAAGACTACCACATCAAGGAATTTATGAATACCTCGGTATTCACTAAAGAAAAACTATTATATTTTAATATTGATGTTGTAGTTACATTAGAAGTGATTAGTTTGGAACCAGGAAATGGTATATATATTGAAGTTACTAGGGAGGTTCTTGACCAGCTTGAATACACAGTTATGTGCACTTTATAAGAGTTGGAGAAACTTCAAAAGAAAGATATGTTTTTACTACAAAAGTTAGATCAATCTAACAACCATGAAGATTATGAACAAAAGACTCTACTAGAATACAAAAAACAAGAGATCAAAAGATTGAAGACCAAAGTTGTTAATCTAACAAAAGAAATGAACAAATTGAAGACGTATGAAAAACTCAATAAATGCAAAGAATAATTAGAAGAAACAAAAGAAGTGGTCAACACTCCAAAGCCTCAACTTAAGGAAGCTAAAGAAATTGAAGAAACCCTAAAGAGCCAGTTGACTAAAAAGGAAGAATCGTGCCACATGTTCGAATTGGAAGTCATCAACCTCAAAAGGATTCAGCTAGAAAAAAAAGGAAGAAACCAAAAGATTGAAGAATGAATTTGTTGATCTAACAAAAGAAATATAAGAATTGAAGACATGTGACAAAACTGATAAATGTACAAAAGTCTTGGATGAGACAGAAGAAATAGTCATCATTTTGAAGACTCAACTTGAAGAAGTTAAGGAAATAGAAGAAGCTTTGAAGATCCAATTGACTAGAAAGGAAGAAACATGTCACATGTTGGAATTGGAAGTTATCAACCGCAAAAAGAAGAATGAAAAGACAAAATCAACTGTCAAATTCCATAACAAATCAACTATCCTAGATAGGTTATGGAACATTCAAAGACCAACTGATGACAAAACTAGTATTGAATACAATAAGAAATAAGGTGGTGGCAAATGGAGAACCATTCACAAACACGATAAAGGATCATCCTCCTCAAAGGAAAAAGGTACAATCACAAACCAAATACAAACCATGAACTTTGTTAAGGGAGGAAGCTATAAAAGTAAAAAACAAGAAGCATATCAAAAGCTAGACTTCTCATGTCAAAACATAATCAAGTATGAAAACACCTCCAATGGTTATTGGTTTTTTTTTCATACCTTTGGTCATAAAGACGTGGAATGCAAGAGTCTTGAGAAGATAAATTTAGGAAGATCCAATAAATTAATGTTATTTTGGAGATGCAATTATGTTTGGCACAAAACAAAGTTTTTTCACACAATGAGATGCTACAATTGTGGTAAGTTAGGCCACAAATCCCAAAATTGTAGAAAAATCAAGAAGTCTACCCATGAAGAATACTCCATACAATTCAGGAATAAAAACTAATGAAGTTTGGAAGATAAGAGAAAAGGACAAATTTATAAAGGAAAGGTCCAACAAGTAGAGTGCCTCATGGAAATATTTGGAGAAACAAATTAGAACAAAGCTACAAATATTCAGAGAAGACAAAGCTTCAAGTGAATGAAGAAATTACACCTAAAATTGATGAGGTTGATAATAAAGAAATGATGAGTGAAACTCCTAATAAGGAATGTGAAAAATAGTGTTTTACATATAAATTGGATCAAGCTCAAAAAATAAGAATTCCTAAAGAAGAATATGACACAACTATAGATCTTGATGATATCCTGAAAATCAAGAGTACATTAACCAATGAAAGAAAAATGCAAACAAAAAATCCCAAAGAAGAAAATGAGGAAGTTTTAGTTACACAGAAAAATGATGATAATGATGAATCTTCAATAGCATATCAACCAGAAGAATTGAGCAATGAAAATCTTTGAAGTTTTCCAATGTTATTTTCATGAACTACTAAATTTCCCCTCAATGGAAAATATGAATAAAAGGAAGGAGGAGGGACTTAGGAAAATGAATGTACAGATTGATTTGGAGTAAGTGATACCAGATACTACTAAAGTATGGTATGATCTAAACCCAATGAGGTATTTCCAAAAGAATGAAAAACTTATGAAGAGGACTTACCAAACAACAAGATGTTATTAAGCAAAGATCATGGTTTGAGGAGCTTCGGGACAATAACATGAATATCATATTTAATTCTAATTAAGAAAATATTAAGAGGCTCTTGGGTTACAAATGAGTAAATAGAGGACTAGCATCATGAAGAAATTGGAAGTAGTCTGGAAGGAAGTAAAGGTAGTTCTTGAACAACATTTGTATAAATCTTGTCACATTCTTTAAAGAAGGAAGGGAAAACATGATTAATAATATTGAGTGCATCAGCATGGTTAGAAGAGGATTATAGCCTAAGTATCATGAATCAAAGGACTATGAGGGAGATATAAAATGTAAAATAAATTCCAAAAACAATTAACACCAAAACATGGGAAACATCACCTCAGGGGGAGCATCATCTCAGGGAAAGAGAAAATAAATATCCACTTTTTCATTGGTATCAAAGGGGGAGAGATAAAGAGTAAAAAAAAGTTAGGTCAAAGGACTCAAAATACATCATACATTCACAAGGGGAGTAATATTGTTTTACTAAGGTTTCCATCAATAACAAAGGGGGAGATTGTTGGAAATTTGGTTGTCATTGATGTCAACCTTGATAGATAGGTGAAGTATAATTGATTGAATGGTTTGAGAATAATTGTCAATATTGGACATAATGTTATGAAGGTGACTTGAATGTCAATAGAAGGATAATATTGACTAAATATATTGTGTGAACTTGATGCACTCATCCTAGTGGCAGTTTGTTCTATGGTGGAATGTGTTATTAACATCCATGCGCAAAAGAAGAAATTGTCTAGGTAAAAAGGGTAAATGGAGAATCCAATATGGATCCATACAAGTCACAAAGTCAAGAATTCTGGTATAAATGTCTCAGGAAGAAAATTTTCAACCAATAAAGCCTTAAGTCGAGTCAAAAACAATTGTCTTGACCAGTCAAACCTTAAGTCGATTCGAAACAATTAAATGGGTCAAGTTGACTAACTAAATGAAAGGAGAAAGACCTTAAGTAGAGTGCTTCAATAAATGCAGTATATATCAATAATTTTGGTATAAACATCTCAACAAGAATTTGAAGAAGTTGAAATTGAAAATTTCCAAGGTCGAAGTCAAACAAAATGCAATAGATATCAATAATTTTGGTATAAATATCTCAATGATAAGTTGAAGAAGTCGAAGTTGAAAAATTCAAAGGTTGAAGTCAAACATATCAAAGGTCGAAATAGAAGAGGTCTAAGAAGTCGAAGGTCAAAGTTGGATAAGTAGAAGAAGTCAAAGTCTAAAAATTCAAATATCGGTTCGAGTATAAGTGAAGTAAATTACTCTGAAGGTTGATATCAAAGGGAAATTGAGTCAGGAAATACAAGTCAGACAAAATAATTCGGGATGACCAAAGTTGAATTACACAAGTCGATTTTCTTCTAAATCGAGTCGATACAAGTAGAAGTGAACTAAATCACCTCAAAGGTCAAAGTTAAAGAAAATTGAGTTAGTAAATACAAGTCAGCCAAAGAAAGTTGGGACGACCAAAGTCGAATTACTCAAGTAGGTTTTCTTCTAAGTCGAGTTGGTCCAAGAAAGAAGTAAACTAAATTTCCCCAAAGGTCGAAGTCAAAGTAAACTTAAATAAAGTCCGGTCAAGGCTAATGCAAGTTGGTTTGACTAGAATCAAATTACTCAAGTCAAATTTCTTCTAATTGAGTCGACCAAATGATTATTATCAGTCGAATAAGGAAGGAAAAAAAGAGAGGGTGATACCAAGTTGAATCTTTAATGACTAGTAGTTGAAAGGGAGCCGATTTTGATATCCACCATCAAGTAAAATGTTTACAAGTTGAGTTTAACTAGACAACAACAAAGGACATATATAGAGTTCGATTTAGACATTTATGAAAAGGTAAAATGTATTGAAGTCAATCTGGCATTCGACGATGAAAGGAAATTCTGGGAAATTTGATTTCAAATAACCTCCTGTATTGGCTACCTCGCACATTTTTTGGGGAAATTTCCTTCATCAACTAATTAAGCATGTTCTTCACAAAACCCATTATGTATAATTTTAAAATTCATTTCCATCGCTCCGAAATATTTATATGAAAATAATTGTCTAATTTGGTGTACAAAAATCAATTAGTAAAAGTTACCATTTTTGTTAATTAAATGAAGGGGTGCAATGTTTCATTCCAAAAGGACACATTGTTTCAAATTGGCACCCCTTGGAGAACTATATAAGATCAACAAGCTAGGTCATGTTATGAGGGTTGGATTCATCATTTCTCAGTTGGATTTGAGAAGTACAAGATGGGTATTGTATCAGAGAGTTGGATCTCTCATATTCAATTGAAGTTGAGGATATTAAAGGATTGATTTTATTTGTATTTATTCAAGTTAAATAAATAAAAGAATGATATTTTATCAACTTCATATAGTTTGTGTTATACATGTTTATGAATAATTAATTGAACTCCATATATGTTATTCAGTTAATTTAGTTAATCTATGAAAGTGTGAAAATAGCCAAAAGTTCCAAACACTGATTCGCCCCCCTCTCAATGTCAATGTGTGTTTCAACATGCATACTCCTACAACATACCCTTTGTGTGCTCCCATGTGGTGTATTCAATACTATATAAGGTCCACTATACCTTTCCCAAACCAATGGCTCAATTCCTAAGCACTTTGATTTTCCAATCCAGGATGTGCACTAGCTCTACCTGAAAGTTTCCTTCGTGTTCCACATAGATAATAGTCCAATTAATCACATGATTAGGATCAATTATCATGGATGTAGTCAATG
Organism: Picea glauca; assembly: GCA_000966675.3. NCBI lineage: Eukaryota > Viridiplantae > Streptophyta > Pinopsida > Pinales > Pinaceae > Picea > Picea glauca. Next base: position 22,901 of record JZKD02S1997618.1, on the reverse strand, counting down.
AAATAATGTATGAAGATGGTCCTAATATCTATAGTACTTTAAATGCCCCATAGTATCTCGCTGCCAATTTTTGGCAACTTCCTAATCTCAATGGTCTCCTTTTATCCCTTACTTTTTAAAACACATTCTTTCCCACTCTGAATTTACTATGTGTTCTACCTTTTTCAGCATAGCTCATTTTCTTATCTTTTGAAACCTTTAAATTATGTATGATCTTTAACATCTTCTCTTCCATTTCTCTTAGAAATTTTTGCCCAATAACGACTCTATTTGTTAGGTTATCCTAGCTCATCACCATGTTGCATTTTCTTCCATAAACACTTCAAACAAGCTCATTGTCAATGATTTTTTATCCCCATTGTTATAAAAAAACTCAATCAAATGAATATATTCTACCACCTAGAAGTTTTTTAAATTATATGCATTCTCAACATATCTTCAATTATCTATTTGGTTCTTTGTATACCCATATGACTCTATATGAAATTTTGTGATGAAACTCATATTGGTCCCAAATCCTTTAAACAACCCTTTCGAAAAATTGGAAGTGATCTTGGGATCTTTATCAGACACTATTTCCTTAGGCACACCATGTAGCCTACCAATTTATTTCATATAAACCTCTGCAATGTTGTCTTCCTTATGATTCACCTTGACTGGAATACAATGTGCAAGATTTTTAATCTTATCCACCACTACCATGATGGAATCATGCTTCTTTCTTATTCTGTGTAATTTGGTGGTGAAATCTATAGTAACTACTTCCCATTTCCATTTAATAATGGGAAATGGTTTTCGAAATAATTTTGGATGCATGATTTCATCCTTTACCTTATGAAATTCCATACATCTAGCTATATAATCCACCACATCTTTCTTCATTCTTATCCAAAAATACTATCCTCTCACGGTTGCAATTATATTTTGGTACCCTAGATGAATAGCATATGGGTGCACAATGTGCATCTCTTTTAGAACCAAATCTCTCAACTCCTAATATTTAGGAACATAAACTTTGTGTTACAAAAAATTACTTCCTATGGTATTTGATTTAGGACCACAATAGATTAGAACCCAAGGAAACTTCTCTCAAATTCTAATTAAACAAGAAACTAGGAATAACCACCTACAATAACTGATTTTTTAGATAAAGGGAAGGAAAAAACACCTGGGGTCCTACTTTTGAAGTAGGGAATTCCTTCACAACAACCCTCTGAAAGTTTTGTGGACAAAGAAATATGAAACTATGAGAAAGTAGTTATCTTCTAACTAAACTTATTGTAATCAATTTAGATTCAATGTTAGATTCATAAATTGATTACAATAAGTTTAGTTAGAAGATAAAATATCATTAGAATCATAAATTAACACAAAGAATCATATGAGAATGAGAGTTATTTTACTAATGGCATAGAAATGGGTTGGTTACAACCTGTAACCACTGCGACACTATCCTGGAACTAGGATCCAAGTTCCTCCACCCAAGGCTGAAAATGTATAGGAGTGCCTCCCAACACTTTTCACTCTAGTGGGTCCAAGGAAGACAAGGGTGTTCTTCTTGGCAAGACAAGGAGAATGCAAATTATGGAAACAAGGGTTTCCAGAAAAAGGGGAAATTATCATACACTAGAGAAACAAGGTGTTGATACTAAGAGGGGGGGGTGAATCAGTATCAGGTATAATTTATCACTTTTTACAACTTTAATTTTCAATCAAATAATGTATCCAATATACAATAGAGAGAAAAAGAAGAAATACACAATGCATAATAGATTTATGTGGAAATATAAATAATTTTTTCTTATATAAAAATATTACATTCAAAGGAAGCTACAACTTCCAATATTTTCTATTTCCAATTGGAAGGAGGCTCCAACCCTCCAATTTACAGGCTACAACCTGAAGGAACCTACAACTCCCTAGATTCTCCAGCTCCAAGTGGAAGGAGGATCCAACCCCATTTTCCTTGCCCCTTCCTTCCTCACCTGAATATAAATGATAGAATAAACCTGTTTTTGTCACTATCACTAATACATCATCATCATCAAACTAGGTCCACTTAGAAACTGGGCTCCACATAGAAATTAGATCCACATACACTATCACTCTCACTGTCTTTGTCACTATCATTGATACATCATCATCATCAAATTGGGTCCACTTAGAGATCCTAGGTCCAAATGGGTCCACACATAAATCCAAACAACCACATAGAACCTTGTGCAAAGAATCAACCTTCCATACTATAGTGAACCCATAACAATGATCAAAACATTATCATAAGACTAGAAAATATCCTTCATAAGAGCTCCTTATCCTCCCAGTTCCTTCACTACCAAACTTGTGCTAAGATATCCCAAGCTTGGATACTCTAAAAATTCAAAAATCTATCTATATGTATAGTAGTTATGTCCCTATTTTTAGTTTATGGGACGTCCTAGCTAAATTGTCCTCAATTTTCTTTTTGTGTTGTTGGACAGAAAAAATCATATCTCCTCATTCCTAGGGAGTTAGAGGGACTTACATATACTATTGTAAAGGTCTCGGAATAATATTTCCAAACATGTAACATTTTTTCCATTTGAGTTATTTATGTAGGGTAAAAATTCCCTCAAATATAGGGTATCCAAATTGACCACAAATAATACTTTCAACAATATTCATCTTGCAATCTTAATATTGGACATTTCTAGGCTTCTTCACTTGATTGCTTCTTCTAGGATTGACATCAATGAAAACCAATATTCCAACAATATACCCCTTTTTCATTAATGGAAACACTCATGCTCCCCCTTTCATCCTTCTCTCCCCCTGTCATCATGTTACTCATCTTTCTCTCCCCCTTTGACATCAATCGCAAAGGGTGAATCTTTTCTTTGGGGATGCTCCTCCTAAACACATGGTGCTCAATAGTACTTATCCTTCATCTTTTGTCTTCTTATCCTTTATTTATTTTTTTATGTCCCTTGGAGCTCTTTTGTGTGATTTCAATTTTCTTTCTCTTTTCTTTATCTAGGATGCATATGTTATTTGGTATTCTCGATGTTGTTGAAACCAATCTTCTTGAGTCTTCTTCTCTAATTTCACATCTTTAGGAGTCAAACTTAATATTGTATCCTTGGTAACATATTTTATTGATACTAAGGATATTATGCTTTAGATCTTCAACCAGTAGGACTTTTTTTTCTTTTACATTTTCACTTCCAAGATTTACTACACCTTTTCCAAGTATTTTGATAGAGGAGTCATCTCTGAATGAAACACTGCCACTTTTTATTTTATTTAAGCTCGTGAATTTGTTTTGGTCCCCATTCATGTGTTTTTAGCACCCACTATCTATGTACCATTCATCTTCTTCTTTATCTTCAGTGATCATTTCTATTCGAAAATATTCTTTTTTTGGATTATCTTTCCTTCTCCATATTGTAACTAGTTTTATAATAGGAGAATCTTCTTTCATATATGTTAAATCTCATGTTTTGTGACCAAGATTATTGAATTAGAAGCATCCAATATTTTGATCCATCAGTGGATCAAATGGATTGTATTTTTTGTTGATATATCCATAAGCATTTCCATATATATTGTTTACATGATTGTCCCTTGGATATCCATAATCATTTATGTTTCATACATAGTTGTTTCTTGCATTGATCTTAAAGTCAATTTATTTGTGCCCAAATTTTCTGCAAGTATAACCATGACCAAGAAAGATATTCTCATACCTGGTATAAAGAGGTGTTATTGGTGTCACACTCCTTCTGAATTGTGTTCTTTTGTTCCAACTGGAGGTGTCATGTTCCTGTTGTTCTTCAACTCTCTATTGATTGTTCTCATACCTGGTAGGAAAGGACCTTCTTGGTGTCTCAACCCTTTTGAATTATGGTCTTTTGTCATTTTCCTTCTATTATTCAACTCCCTCTTTATTGTTGGTTCCATTTCTTAATGTATTTGCATAGATTTTGTAATTTTATTAATCTTCCTTGTTTGTTTTATATGTGTCTGGTGTCTTCAAACTGTTATTGTATCCAAGTCATGTCTTATTGGTAGGTGATCTCTGATTGCTAAGAATTTCATCTAACTTTTAAGTACTTCTTTCAAATTTCTCCAATTTTTTTATGGTCAACATTAGCTCTTTTCTTGTGTGATCCAATTTTGCTTTCAATTTCTCATAATCTTATAATTGCTCCTTCAAGTTGTCAATTGTCTTTTCAATATTGTGATTCCCTTCTTCATAATTTCCCAATTCGCTTCTTAACTCTCTATTTTTGTTTCTAAGCTTGCTATTTTCATTTTCAAGATTCTTCAATTTTTCAAGATTATCATCATCTTGTTGTTCACTTTATGTGATGTATTTGCCTCCCTAGAAAGATTCAAATCTTGTTTCTTCATCAGACTCTTATTTAGAATTGATTTCTTCTATTTCAAAAAAAAATTGGTCATCATTCTGAGTTTCTTGGGTTATGAAAATAACTTATCTTACATCCATTTCTTCTCCATTGCTTTCATCTGAAGAATTGTCATCCTCCTTGGAATAGAGGCTCTTTCTCTTGTGGAAGATTTTATTTTCTTCAAAAGTACATTTCTTAGCACAGTGTCCTATTCTACCACAATTTAAACATTTAAAAGGTAACTCACCTTTGTATTTGTCAGTTCCCCTCTTGATATTTCTTACGAAA
>JZKD02S1997618.1:0-18133 GCA_000966675.3 Picea glauca | reverse complement strand
GGGGGGTGTGAATCAATATGATCACTTTTACCACTTTTGACCACAATATATAAGCTTCAATATTATAAACAATATATCATCTATGATTTCATTCAATATATCATGAGCATATAAACATAAGCAGCATCACATCAAATACACAGTACACCAAAATTTACATGGAAACCCAAATGGGAGAAAACCACAGAATGATTTATTATATATCAAAGAATACATTCATTGGAAGCACCAACTTCCCAATTCTTCAGCACCAATTGGAAGGAGGATTTTACCCCCTATTTACACGCTCCAACCTAAAGGAAGCTACAACTCCCTGAATTATTTGGCTCCAACCAAAAGGAGGCTACAACCCCCTGATATTAGGCTCCAACCTAAAGGAATCTCCAACTCCCTGTGTTCTCTGGCACCAATTGGAAGGAGGCTAAAACCCCCTTTCCTTGCCCTGTCCTGCCGCCCTAAAATATAAATGTATACCAATTGTCACTACCACAATCACTTCCATTGTCATCGTCACTACCACTATAACACTAACCTGTCATTTTCAACATGTCACTATATCCAAACTATCATTGTCACTAACCTGTCACTGTGAACATGTCACTATATCCAACCTATCATTGATCAACATGTCACTCTTTCCAAACTATCCTTGATCAACTTGTCCAACCTGTCACTGTCACCGATACTTAAAAATATCCTTTCACATGGATCATATACGAAGGACACCTCTCAGCTATATGTCAAACATCACCAACACATGCCTCTACCAAGCATGTACCAAGATCACCAACATACCATCACAAGATATGTGTCTCAACCATGTACCAAAGCATGTACCAAACCATCAACCTATAGCATACCAAGCATTAGCTTTGTACCACAACAAGTGCACCAACACTTGTACCAAATCGTGCATCGACCATGCACCAACACATGTACCAAACCATGCATCAACCATGCACCACAACTGTACCAAACCATGCATCAACCATGCACCACAATTGTACCAAGTATCAATCTTGTACCATACCATGTATCAACCATGTACATCAACACCTGTACCATACCATGTATCAACCATGTACATCAAAAATTTACATCAACAACTATACCATACCATTTACCAACAATGTATCTCAACCATATACCATATCAATCAATCATGTCATACACTGTATACCATAGGATATGCCAATAAATTACTATCAATGGTGTACCTCAACCAAGTAACAACATCACCAAGAGATGTATCTCATACATGTGTTGTCATATACCAAGTGTAATCCTCAATAATGTATCAATATCAATGACAACCATACACCATGTGCCAATGCTTCAAGAGTATACCAAGAATAAGCCTCAATCATATAGCATCATCTCCATGTAGCCAAACCAGATACCAATATACCAATACATCCAAGATGTACTACTAATCAATGTCCCATACCAATATCACTAATATGTACCACGCATCAACAAGACATGCTTCTCAAGCATGTACCATACCATCACCAAGCATAATATATAATCACATAATCATACATGTAACATGTAGTTGACTTGTTGTATTGTAATATTGACATGTAACATGGTTGTTAGCCCTTGACCAAGTTTTGAGGATCCTTGGTCAGGTTTGACCTATTTTTGGGACTTCAACACGCTATCGAAGGTGAAGTGCAAGAGGAAGAGGAGATCGCGGGATCTCATCCCCTTTTAGTGCCCTTTTTGGGATTTGGGATTATGTAATGGGTATGGAGATGTCGGCCCATGGGTTTACCCATGCTTAGGCCTATTTTGTAGTGTATAAATAAGTAGCTAGGAGAAGTAAGTAGGGACCTACAAATTTGATTTGTGTGATCGAAAGTGTTAAGTGTTGAGTAGATATTGCTTTTGTGCATACTATATGAGGCTTGCATATCTCAGTGCAAGCGAGCGTGAGAGATTGAGAAGAGGCTTAGTGTTGTAACCTATCCCGGGGAAGGAGGATATAGAGAGGTGCACAAATATCCTATCCTTTGCAGAGTAGGGTTTTTGTGGCTCTGTGCATGTAACTGATTGAAGAAGCTAATAAAGAAGATGAAGAGTTGGTGGACATAGCCCCAGGGTGGGGGTGAACCATGTACATGTTGTGTTGCTCTGCTTTGTGGGATGTGTTTATATGTTAACTTACTTTGTGCTTCGTTATAGATGAACGGTATATAGATATGTTAATGTTGTGTGCTTAATAGTATGGATCTAGCCTATGTGGATGTGTTTAGTTCTTGAATATAGTAGATCTGGTTAAATACTACAATTCTTTGTAATTAGGGTTTAACTGCGATGTAAACTAAGACTAGATATTGGTGAAATATAACTACTAAGTTCCCTATTAAGGTGTTACAGTCATAGATATGTGTCCCAGCTAAGGTTGTAGACACTGGAGTCTTGCAACCACCTCTGCCTCTACCTCAGGTGAGACTTCATCTGCTTCGCAGGTGTTGCCGAAAGGGCCAGTAGTTAGGGTTTTGTTGGTACGATGTTGTAGCGTTGAACCCTAGGTCTACCCCTGTCCCAACAAATGGTTCCATTGTAAGGACCGAAACTATGATTGTTGGGAACTAAGGAAAGAGAAGCTTTGTGCGAAGATCTGACATGGAATTGTGAAATCTCTATGCATAGATTTGTCGCTCTAGTGCGCAATATTCTACTCGATCTGTGAAGCTCTGTGCTAATAAAAGAAGTCAGATCTAAAGAAAAGAGGTAAGATCTAAAATCTTTGTGCTCTGATAAAGGAAAATGTGAGAATTTTTTCTTAAAGAGGTAAGATCCGCAATCTTTGTGCTTTGATAAAGTTAAGAATAGTGAAAAGTTTTAGATCTGGCATCTTTGTGCTCTACTGAAGATAATATTAGTGGAAATTTTTGTTTTTAAAGTATGCATCTAGGTATGTTTGATAATATTTGTCCTAGCTTGAAAACTGGGTCACTGATAAATGAAAGAAGATTTGATATGAGTAGATCTAATAAGAATAGTGAAAGATATGTTATACCTATGCATAGAGAGAATGTTTTGACTAACAAATGGATGCAGGATCCTAGAAAGAATTTTTTGCAGGTTAGCTACTATGATCCTAGTGCACAGTACAGGAAAGGTTTGGGATCATTTAAAATAAAACGAGGATTAACCCTTTGTTACAGTTGCAGAAGACCGGGAAATATGGCTAAGGAATGCCCTGGTAGAAGATCTCATTGTCTTTATTGTAGAGATATGGACCATGAAGTATTGGATTGCCCTAGAATGGTTTCTAAGGTTGAAAGAATGAATATGAACCAAGCAAACCCTAAGGAAGATCCAGAAACTAAGATTATGGAAGAACCCCAGAAAGAATCAGAGAAAGTATTGTTATAGATGAAAGAAACCTTGAATGACCACTGACATATCAGCTTATCAAAGATCTTCAAAGAAAAAGAGTGCATTGAAGCAGGAATAGGAGACTTTGACATTGAATGTGTTCTGGATGAAGAAACACAGGTGAATATCATGATAGAAAAAACTTGGGAAATTTTAGGGGAGCCTGCTATGATTCCTTCATTGGGAGGAATAGGATTGTTCAGAGGAAAAATGATAACCCTATGTGGAAGACTTACCCAGATATATGAGTGCTCATGGAACTTTGACAGAGGAAGATTTTGAGTTTGTTAAATTTATTGAGAACAATGCCCCATTTGCTATGTTACTAGGAAAACCTTGGATTGAAAGAGATCAGACCATAAGGAAGGAAGAAGAAGTCTTAGAGCAAAAGAAGCAAGAGTTGAAATGTTTCATGACTAGGAGGATCGCACAACTGATTGAAGAATAGGAGAAAAGATCGAATCTAATTAGGACCAGAGACTTAAATGTCGAAGTTGCAAGAACACAAGAATATTTGCAGAAGACTGAAGTACCTATACCAGATAGAGAAGAAGTATTACCCTTGAATCTTAGGAAATAATCTCAACAGTGCAAAGTTACTATGCCAAAAGAAGACAAGAATCAGAATGGAAATAGGAATAACAAGATGAAGCTCACTGAAAAGAAGGCTTGAAATCTTAGAAAAAAGAGACCAAAGATCGAAAATTTACAGAAGGGTCCAGAAGGAACTTCGCAAAGGGAAAATTTACAAAACAGGAACTTCATCGGGATATCAGAACAACGTCACATGGCACTTCCCCATAGTGAAGAAATATAGCCGTTGGGAATAGTATAATCATTAGACTGACCCCCCGAATGGGTAGAAATGCATTTATGTTCATACATCTTGCCATCAGACTGTTGGGGCCACGCCGTAATGGACAAAACTGAGTTAATGGAGAATTCTCACATGTTGGAAGAGATCCATTGCTTCATTATTTATTTATAATGTCGAACCTTGCATCGAGAACACTTTTTCTAACCATGAATCTGAGCCCGAGGATTATTTGATTCCGCACAGTGATCATCGCGCTATAACCATCTATCCCATTGCATTAACTAGTTACTCTTCAAAACTAAGAGATTCAACCACGAGTGTGTATGTATAAAGAACTTAGCGTAGTCAAAGAGTCTATGAAGGAGGTACTCATTGAACTCATGGCTGAAAGAGTAATGTATAAAAGATTATTGTATGTGGGTGTACAAGAATCATCAACGAGAGGAGTGCAAGCCTCTTCGTCGACTGCTCGTGGATCCGGGCCATCCTGACCAATGACAGAGAAGAGAACCAAGAACAAATATGACCTAGAAAATGTGAAGTTGATCCCGACCATATTTCCCAATTACATCCTGCCTCTCGACGGCACGGTTAGTTGAGATAGTGTGCCAAGATATTTTGAGTACACCATGGTTACTGTGTACCTCCCGAAGGGGATACACGCAGTAAGAGAACAATAGGACAAGATCACATCATTGAAGTTCAGCTACTTTAACCTCAGAGATCGCAAGAACCATAAAATGCTCAACTCGTACAAATACTTGACCATGATGAAGGGGAAGAATTCGAAGATAATCCCCCAGTCGTGGACGATGGACCTCACACGGTCCACTCTACTGAATGTAATGAAAATAACACACTTCGGAAGGCACAAAGAAGTTAATGCCTATGTCAAGATATTACTTTCATGTTACCATGGCGGCTACTTATGGCTCGACCATCGTATCACAGTTGATCCAATGTTGATCCATAGGATCACAGGATTGAGTATGAAAGAACTTGATCTGCAGGACTTCTATCCAGGAAAGGCCAAAGATCATGCACTAGCACAAAATATCAAGGATACATACAATGATGTTGAGAAGGGGACACGAGGCTACAAGGTAGCTTCCATCCAGAATGGCGCAGTGCACCTAGCATGCTAGTTAATTGCAGGGAATCTAGTACGAAATAACTTAGCCACGTAGGTCATAGGATTTTTCGTTGACCTCGCGGGGAAATGTGTGGAATGTCTACAAATGAACTGGGCAAAGTACCTAGTTAATCATATTGAACTGGACTGTCGCAAAGCACAAGATCAGGACTATGAATTCCATTTTAGATGGCTCCTAATCCTCATCATGATTGTTTCTTAGGAAATGCCGGAAGGTGTGACATCCCCGAACATCAATCCATTCGAATTGCTTGTTGTGAATTTCACCATGCTTTGGTACTCGAGCGATATGAGAAAACAATGGAAGTCAAACTAGCTAAACAGAGCCATCAAAGTTGAACCTCACATGACTCTGAACACCCTACAAAGGTTCCAACCCCTGATGAAGTCCCATGTAGATCGACACTTCATCTACATTACAATGTGAGAAGATGAGCATAAGGAGGATCTTCAGTCATGTTACAAGCTCACGAAAGAGGACCTTGAGGAGATCACTAAGGACTGGTCAGTATACCTCCTTATTCCCACAAACCCTACAGAGATGTCTGACCTTGACATCCTAGATACCATGCACAAAGAACATGATACGCCCAGACACAGCAGAAACCGAAGAGGTTCAAGACTTAAGCAACGCCTCAGGAAAGACTGCTTCAGTATCACCTGACCGAGGGGGTGATGATGAAGTAGAAGCAATAAATGGAAAAGAAGTTGAACAGAAACTAGGTGAAGTAACATTGCCTCGAGAGGAGATCGATCCCTTTAAGAAGAGGAAGGTTTCTCTCTTAAACCCTTCTTCCTGGAAGAAATCCAGAGCCACCATGACCAAGGTGCAGACTGTACTCACTACCGATGATTTTGACTTCATCATAGCAGCCCTAAACGATGCCTCGCAGGAAATCGTGGAGAAAAAAGAAGCCAATCAGGAATAAATGTACGATAAAATTGAGGTCAAACTCCAAGGAGTACAACAGGCCCTTCAGTCCAATCGTGTAGTATCCACTGCACCCCTACCATCGGGAGAACCATAGTTGGGAGATGAGCCATCCCAACTCCACCGACTAGTAGATGCAACCAAAGATCGCCTTCGTCAAGCACAAGAAAAAAGAGAACAAGCCACCCAAGCCTTGAAGCAAGTGCAAGAAGAACTCGTAGAATAATGTCAAGTTGTAGAGTAGGAGAAGGTTGCTCTCCAGGTAAAATTGGAAGAGGAGAAAACACAGATGTAGCAAGAAAAGGAACAGTTTCTCGCAGAGCAACTCAAAGTGAAAGAAGTAGTCAATAGAGCATTTTTCTCTGTGATAGGATTAGAACCACAGGTAGAAGACCGAGTCATGCATCAAGTAGAGCATCTTGTAGAAGCTATGCAACAACTACAACAAAGAATAGTATACTTAGATCTTCTCACAATGCCTGACACTCCGCAGGATGTAAGGGATCAAAGAGATGCAACTGCTCGAGGCACAATTGAGAGAATAAAGGCCCTTGACATGGAATGTAAGAAATTGAGTGATCACAGTGCCCAGATGTATGAGCAACTCACTAAGAATCCAAAACTGAAGACACTGGAGTCACAACTTTGAGAGGTGAAGTATCAAGCAAAAATAATACAGGCACAGTTGAAAGAATGAAGCAATCCCAAGAACAGTGTGGTGCTCAACAGCAGGTCCATGCCATTCAGAGAAGATTCATTGAAGTGACTTAGAGACTCCAACCTATACGGGATGAGGCTTGCTAGCTATTCACATAGATCGAAGGCCAAGGATCAGAAATGGAGCAAGTCGTCACTACAATAGAACAACACCTAGAGGGACCTGTCAATGAAGTTTTTATCCAGGAGTTTGTTGAACAGGAGGTCGTGGCACAACAATAAGTCAAAGTAGCTCGAGCCAAGCTCGAGGTTTTTGAGGCAGAATTATTGAGGTTAGAGTGACTCGGGATGAGTCACAGGTGAGTGTTGGGGGCCTGTTGGCTCTTGACCAAGTTTTGAGGATCCTTGGTTAGGTTTTACCTATTTTGGGGACTTCGACAGGCTGTCAAAGGTGGAGCGCAAGACAAAGTGGAGATCACAGGATCTCGGCCCCTTTTAGGGCCCTTTTTAGGATTTGGTATTATGTAATGGGTATGGGGATTTTGGCCCATGGGTTTACCCATGCTTAGGCCTATTTTGTAATGTATAAATAAGTAGCTAGGCGAAGTAAGTAGGGACCTACAAGTTCGATCTGTGTGATCGAAAGTGCTAAGTGCAGAGTAGATATTTCTTTTGTGCATATTGTATGAGGCTTGTAGAGCTCAGTGAAAGTGAGTGTAAGAGGTTGAGAACAGGCTTAGTGTTGTAACCTAGACTGGGGAAGGAGGATCTAGCGAGGTGCACAGATATCCTATCCTCTACGGAGTAGGGTTTTTGTGGCTCTGTGCATGTAACTGATTGAAGAAGATAATAAAGAAGACAAAGAGTTGGTGGACGTAGCCCCAAGGTGGGAGTGAAGCACGTACATGCTGTGTTGCTCTTCTTTGTACGATGTGTTGATGCGTTTATATGTTAACTTGCTTAGTGGTTCAATATAGTTGAATGGTAGATTGATATATTATTGCTATGTGCTTAATAGTATGGATCTGGCCTATGTGGAGGTGCTTAGTGCTTGAATATATTAGATATGGTTAAATACTGCAATGCTCTGTAATTAGGGTTTAACTACATTGTAAACTAAGACTGGATATTGGTGAACTATAACTGCTAAGTGCCTTGTTAAGGTGTTACAGTCAGAGATGTGTGTCCCAACTAAGGTTGTAGACACTGGAGTCCTGCAACCACCCCTACTGCTACCTTGGGTGAGACTTCATCTGCTTCGCAGGTATTGCCAAAAGGGCCGGTAGTTAGGGTTTTGTTGGTGCATTGTTGTAGCATTGAACCCTAGGTCTGCCCCTATGCCAACAATGGTCATAGCCTTTAGCATCCTGGTACCAACATTTGTACCAGATTTTTCTTAGCCTCACAGGACTAATACTCCCTATCACACGGGGCCTCATGTGACGTCTCTTAGGAAACCTGTAGGGGTGCCTCGCGTGACACCCTCAAGCTAAGCCGTGAGGGCCTTCCAAATTAGTGTTATCAAAAAACCCTAGCACTCTATGGCTCTGAAAAATTTCACTCTTTCCTCTCACTTTATCTATTGCCTCATACTTGTCATCAGATTCACCAATAGACCAATATATTAGACCATAACATTCTCAAAAGATAGATATTCAATGTAGGTGTGTGTACTTATGAGATATTCCTTAAGGTGTTTTTATAATTATGATAGGTAACATCTTTTCTTCTTCTTAGGTATTCTTTAATTTCTTGTTACAACCACTTTAGTCATTCATTAATTGACTTGTAACTACTTAAGGGCTTCTTGAACAGTCATCGGGGCTTCTAACTTCACAAGGCCATATCTCCCCAACCGTGAGGAACCAAGTGGCGTACAAGATATCACCAGAAACGGAACAACAAGGAATATCCATCTATGAGTATATTACATGTATTTACATTTTCCTTCATGTCCATATTCCTCAACCAACTTTGGGTCCCATAACCATATCTCCGGGGATTTATGTAGACTTCATCAAATGCACCTTCAAGTAGACTTCATAAAATTCACCCATCACATGTGTTGACATCAACCACTCTTGTTGACATCAATAACAACTAACTCACCATCAATATCAACCACAACTCTAGGGATTCTAGAATTCGTTGGTATCAATATCCAAGGGTTGACATTGATGACAACCAACTCTCCAAACCAATTGTCCAACATTGTGTTCCTTATTCCTTGTTTTCTTCATCGATTTAAAGGTTTCTTCTATGTTTGATTGTTCATTTTATGTACCTTTTCCCTTTTCATATGCTATGAGGTGCCCATGTAATTCATCCATTTTCATTTTGGTCAAATCCCTATTTTATTCAATGGTTGAGACCTTGGCATGATATCTCAAAGGAAGTGATCTCAGCACCTTCTGTATAACCAAGGATTCATTGATTTCCTCTCCTAATCCTTGGATGTCATTGAAAAATTCATCTACTCTGAGTAAATAGGTCTTAATATCTTCCTTTTCATCCATTTTCAGATTTTCAAACTGTTCTCTATATCATTGAAGTTTGACCTGCTTGAATTTTGGATCACCTTCATAAATATTTTTAATTTTATCACATACCTCTTTTGTTGTGTCATGAGTCATCACCTTGATAGAGATAGTTGATGTTAATCCACTTGGGATAACATGCCTAGCCTTTAAATCACAACTCATTAACTTCTTCTCATTTGGATCGGTTGGATCATCTTCTGGGATTTCATAGCCATTAACAACTAAGAGCCAGATATCCACTCTTAAAGATATCAAGTAACTTTGTATTTTGTTGCTCTAGTATGCATAATTGTTTTCGTTGAATGGTGGAATCCCATTAGGAATATGGCCATGCATTTTTTCTCACAATATTCCTTCTAATGATTAGACTATTCTGAAGGTAACCTTCTCTAATACCAATTGTTGATAATGAGAGAGGGGATAAATCAGTATCAAGTACAATTTATCACTTTTTACAACTTTACTTTTCAATCAAATAATGTATCCAATATGCATTAGAGAGTAGAATAAGAAATACATATTGCACAATAGATTTACGTGGAAATCCATGAGATTTTTTCTTATATAAAAATATTACATTGAAAGGAAACTACAACTTCCAAGATTCTCCATCTCCAACCCCCTAATTTGCAGTATCTAACCTAAAGAATATGGGATTTTGGGGCTTTTAGGGTTTATGTAACAAGTATGGCATGTCGGCCCATGGGTTTACCCATGTCTAGGCCCTTTTTGTAATGTATAAATAAGTAGTTAAGGATGTAAGAAGTAGTTACAGTGACTAGAATTGAATTAGTGCATGGCTAGTTGGCTTTGTGCACAAATGAGTCAAGGCTTGCAGAGCTAAGTGTAAGTGTTTTTGTAAGTGCTTGGTGCAAATAGACTGTGTAAGGCTTTGTGCTTTGATCCAATTTGGGGAAGGAGGATCTGGTGAGGTGCACGCAAATATCCTGTCCTTTGTGGAGTTGTCTCTATAGCTTGGTGCATGTAAGAAGATTGGAAGAGAATAATAAATAAGAAGAAGATTTGGTGGATGTAACCCCACACTGGGGTGAACCACGTATATCCAATGTTATTGTGCTTTGTGCAATGCGTTCATGATGTTTATGTTATAATTTCTTAGTGCACTGTTCTTAATGTGTGATAAGTAGATCCATTGATGCTTAGTACCTGATGTATGAATAAATGATAGATCTACTCTGATGCTATGTGCTAAATACTTAGATGTGTTTAATCTTGATTACTACTACATTGATCTACACTTAGGTTTAATCTGTGATGTGGATAAGAATAAAAAATTAATGCATACTATTGGCTAAGTGCTCTGTTAAGGTGTTGTAATCACATATTTGTGTCCCATCTAGGTTGTAGACATTTGATTACTGCAACACCCCTTCCTCTACCTCGGGTGAGACTTCATTTTCTTGACAGGTGTTGCCGAAAGGGCCAGTAGTTAGGGTTTTTTTGGTGCGTTGTTGAAGCATTGAACCCTGGGTCTACCCTTGTGCCAAAAAATGGTTTTGTTGTTGGGACCTGAAATTGTGATTGCTGGGAACTGAAGAAAAGAGAAATCTTTGTGCATAGATCTGTTGTTGTAGTGCGCAATATTCTACTTGACTTGCAAAGCTCTGTGATAAAAAGATAGCTCTATGATAAAAAGAGAAGTGTGATTTGAAGAAAAGAGGTAATATCTTAAGGTAAGATAAGTGGAATTTTTTGCTTCAAAAGTATGAATTTAGGTATGTTTGATAGATTTTGTCCTAGTCTAAAAACTAGGGCACAACTAGAAGAAAGAATATTTGATCTGAATAAATTTGATAGAGATAGTGAAAGATATGTTATTCCTATGCATAGAAATAATTTTTAGACTAACAAGTGGATGTTGGATCCTAAAAAGAAATTTTGCAGATTGYAGGTCCATCGCTGTGATCCTATTGCGTARTACAGAAAAGGTTGGAGATCGTTCAAAAGAAAGAGAGGATTGACACTATGTTATAACTACAGAAGAYCGAGCCATCTTTCTAAGGAATTCCTTGGTATAGGTCCTACTTGTCTTTGTTGTAAAGTTATTGGTCATGAGGTTTTGGWTTGCCCTAGAATTATTGCTAAAGTTGAAAAGATGAACATGAGACAAGAAAACCATGAAGAAGGTCAAGAAACTAAGGATATGTTAGAAAACCAAAACGAATCAAAATCTATGTTATTATAGATGAAGGAAACAATGAATGATCACAGAGACATCATTCTACCAAAGATCCTAAAAGAAAAGCAGTGTATAGAAACAATAATAGGAGACTTCGACATAGACAATGTATTAGATGAGGAAACACATGTGAATATTTTGCCAGAAAGTACTTGGGAAATTTTGGGAAAGCCTGCTATGATTCCTTCATTTGGAAGGATAGGATTTTTTAAAGGAAAGATGATAACCCTATGTGGAAGAGTTACTAATGTACCTACGATTGCTCATGGAACATCGACCAAAGAAGAATTTGAAGTCATTAAGTTTGTTGAAAACAATGCCCCTTTTGCACTTTTAATAGGAAAGACCTGAATTGAGAAATATCAGATCCGAAGGAAAGCAGAGGAGGAAGTCACAGAACAAAAAAAACAAGAATTAAGGGACTTCATGGCTAGGAAAATAGAGCGACTAATACAAGAACAAGGGGACAAGTCGAAGCAACAGAAGGCAAGAGATTTAGTTGTCGAAGTTGAAATAATGTAGGAAGGCTTAAAGAACCTATCCACACAAGAGAGAAGAGAACCTACCCTGGAAATAATAAGAAAATAACTATTACCCTTGAAACCTTTGAAAGACCCTCAACAATGTGAAGTTCCTATGCTAAAGTAAAATAAGAATGAGAATGGAAAAAGGAACCCAGAGACTCAGATCATAGGAATGAAAGAAATAAATCTCAGTAAAAAGAAGGCAAAGTTAGAAAAATTGCAAGAAGTTCCAGGGAAGACTTCATAGAAGGCAGGCTTGTAGAACTTGAACATCATCAGATTAGTAGAACCTCACAGAAAGGCATTTCACCATGGCGAAGATATATGACCATTAGAGGCATCTTGACCATTAGAAAGACTCTTTGAAACATATAGAACCACATTTATTACCGGAAAGATCACCATTGGACCGTTCAGACCATGCCATAACGGATGGAATCGAATTGATTGAGGCATTCCTACCCATTGGAGGAATCTGTTATGATGTTGCTTTTTTACTTTGTCGAATGCTGCACCGGGACAAATTTTTGCAAAACGAGATATCTGAGCTTACAGAGATGTGATTGCATACCACGTTGTACCATCTAGACCTCGCCATAGATTCGATTACTTTGAGTTTCCATTCACCTAGCCAAGTTATTTGACTACAAGTGTGCATGTCGGGCGACCTAAGCGCAATAGAGAAATCTGTAGAAGAGATCTTGATATATCTCATGATTGAGAAATTCATGTTTGCAGGAGTATTGTCATCATCAACAGGTAGATTATAAGCATCCCCCTTGACTAGATGTCGATCTATGCCATCCCAAACTGCGACGGAGAAGAGAAGAAAGCACCGCAATGATCTTGAAAACAAAAAGCAAATCTCGTTAGTCTTGCCCGACTACATCTGGACCTTGGCTGGTGTAGTTAGTCGTGACAACATCCTATGGGATTTCAAGTACACACTCATCACTGCGTACCTCCAAAAAGGGATATGCACAGATGAACCACAGTTGGGACTGATCCCATCTCTCAAGATAAGTGATTTCAACCTCAGCGATTGGAAGAATTATGTGATTCTTGCACCACATTTCTACTTGACAAAGATGACTAGGAAGAAGCCCAATATAGTTCCCCAACCATGGATCAAGGATATTGAGAGATCGATGATATTTAACGTCATGAATATCCCCCACTTCAGTAGACATCAGGAGGTTAACGTGTGCATTAAACTCCTCCTGTCGTTCTACCATGGCAGGTATATTTGGTTGGATAGGTGCATCATTGTGGATATGGCATTGATCCACCTGATCACTAGACTATGCATGAAAGGACTAGACCCTCACTAGTTCTACCTAGAAAAGACATCAGATCACTCCTTGGCCCAGTGCATCAAGGAGGCATATGGAGATGTGGAGAAAGGGAAGAAAGGCTACAAGGTAGCCTCCATCCATGATGGCGTAGTGCACCTAGCTTATCAACTGATGGCAGGAAATATCATCAAAAAGAATCGCCCTACGTAAGTAACATGATTCGTATTCGACCTTGTAGGGAAGTGTGTTGAAGGGATGCAGATGAACTGGGCGCGCTACGTCATCAACGAGTTGGAGAAGGACTGCCGCGAAGCACAATACCAAGGCTATGAGTTTCACTTTAGTTGGTTATTGATTCTCATTACATTTGTCACTTTGGAGATGTCAGAGGTAGCGACATTCCTGGAAGTCGAGCCATCAGAACCACAGGCCACGAGGTTCAGCACCTTATGGTATATGAGCGACATGGTGAAGCAGTGGCAATCAAATGAGGTTTTCCAAACATACTACCTACAACTCAAGTGTTCCATTGAATCATTCCCCCGAATGACCCTGAAGACCTTGCATACATACAAGCCACTAGCAAAGTTCCACATAGATAGACACTCATTTACGTCACTATGCGCAAGGACGAAAGAAAAGAGGAGCTACAGTCCTACTATAAAATTACCGATGAAGACATGGATGAGATAACCAAGGAATGGCCAGCCGAATTCCTTGTACCAGTCGAGCAGATAGAGCTCTCCGACCCTGACATCATCAGAATCCATTTAGTCACCTGGATTGAGTATGACAGGCCAAATAGTGCAAAGAGAATGAAGAAAAAGGAGAAAATGCAAGACATAGATAGTGAGGAAAAGAACATCGCATAAGAGGAAACTGCATCTGACTCACCTGCAAGAGGAGGAGGCGACAAAGTAAACCAATAGGAGGAAGGGGAAGAAGACAAGCAAGATAAGGGTGAAGTAACACCACTGAAGGATCCCCTTATAAAGGTCGAAATGTCCAAGAAAAGGAAGGGTTCTCCTCAGAAACCCTCAGTGCGGAAGAAATCACGAGCCACTAAGCCTCAGTTGCAAAACGTCATGCTCACAATGGATGATATTCAACTCATCATCACAACTGTCGAATATGCCTCAGAGGATATCCTATAGAGACATGAAGCCAAGAAAGAAACAATGTATGATAGGATTGAGAAGGAACTGAAAGACATCCAATCGAGCTACGTAGTGTCTACTGTGCCATCCTCACTAGAAAGTGTAGAATTAGGGGATGATCCCACCCAACTACGCATATTAGCAGATGCAACAGAGACCTGACTTCATCGAGTCCAGGAAGAGAAGGAGAGGGCCACATAGGCCTTGAGGCAAGAAAAGGAGGAGGCCTTAGAGAAAATTTGGGTTGCGCATCAAGAGAGAGATGACCTCTGGGAAAAGTTCGAAGAAGAAAAAGAGAAAGACTAGCTACTTGCAGAGTACACTGTGGTCAGAGAGGCAGTGACCAAAGCACTTCACTCTGTGAAGGGCCTGGTACATATGGAAGAAGAGACAGTTGAGAGCCAAGTGGGGAAGCTCTCTAAGGCCATTCAACAACTTCAATAAAGAGTAATAGAGCTAGAAATTCAAGCAGTGCCTAGCACTCCGCAAGAAGTAAGAGATCAGAGAGAAGAAACTCCTAGGAGCGCAGTAGAAAGAATTAGGGCATTGGACATAGAATTCAAGTAACAAAGTGATCGAAGTGTGTAGACCTATGATCTCCTTGTAGAAGACCCAAAGCTAAGGGGATTGGAGGTGAAGAAGCAGGCGTCGATTGTGCAAGTGAAACTGAATATTATTACGGTCATGGAGAAGATGAAAATGTCACAGTAGCAATGCTCAGTTTAGCAGCAGGTCACTGCCATCTAGAGAAGAGTTATGGAGGTGACACAGAGACTCCATCCAATGCAGGACGAATCCTGCACACTTTTTGAAGAGATCGAGGGACAAGGAACATAGTTGGAATAGGTGGTCACGACAGTGGAACAACACCTAGAAGGGTCTGTCACCAAGCAAGTAATTTAGGAGTTCACCAAGCAGGAGGCTCTGGAAAAGAAACAAGTTGAGGTAGATAGAGTTAAACTCAAGGCCTTTGAAGTAGTGTTGCCCAGATTAGAGTGGCTCGGGATGAGTCACATGTGTGTTTTGGGGGCATGTTGGCCCTTGACTAGGTTTTGAGGAAACACTCATCATGTTTGACCATTTTTGGGACTTCGATAGGCTGGTTGAAGATGAAGCGCCCAGGCAAAGCGGAGATTGCGGGATCTTGCCCATTTTCCGGGATTTTTGGGCTTTTAAGGTTTATGTAGCGGATATGGGATGTCGGCCCATGGTTTTACCCATGTCTAGGCCCTTTTTGTAATTTACAAATAAGTATCTAAGGATGTAAGAATTAGTTACAGTGACTAGAATAGACTTAGTGCATGGCTAGTTGGCTTTGTGCACGAATGAGTCAAGGCTTGCAGAGCTAAGTGTAAGCATTTTTGTAAGTGATTGGTGCAGATAGGCTATGTAAGGCGTTGTGATTTGATTCAATTCGAGGAAGGAGGATCTGGTGAGGTGCACGTAGATCTCTTATCCTTTGCAGAGTTGTCTTTGTGGCTTGGTGCATGTAATAAGATTGGAAGAGAATAATAAAGAAGAATAAGAGTTGGTGGGTGTATCCCCACATTGGGATGAACCACATATATATGGTGTTATTGTGATTTGTGCAATGCGTTCATGATGTTTATGTTATAATTTCTTAGTGCAATGTTCTTAATGTGTGATAGGTAGAACCACTTATGCTTAGTACTTGATATATGAATAAATGTTAGATCTGCTTTGATGTTATGTGATGAATACTTAGATGTGCTTAATATTGATTACTAATGCACTGATCTACACTTAGGGTTAATATGTGATGTGGATAAGAATTAGAACTTAATGCATAATGTTGGCTAAGTGCTATGTTAAGGTGTGGTAATCACAAATATGTGTCCCAGCTAGGTTGTAGACACTTGAGTCATGCAACCCCCCTGCCTCTACCTTGGGTGAGACTTCATCTTCTTCACAAGTGTTTCCGAAAGGGCTGGTATTTAGGGTTTTGTTGGTGCATTGTTAAAGCATTGAACCTTGGGTCTGCCCCTGTGCCAACATGCATCATCATCATAAAACTAGATCCACTTAGAAAATGGGTCCACATTGAAACTGGGTTCACATATACTGTCATTATAAATGTCTTTGTCACTATCATTGATACATAATCATCATAAAACTAGGTCCACTTAAAGATCCTAGGTTCACATGGGTCCACACATAAACCCCAAGAACCACACAGAACCTTGTGCAAAGAATCAACCTTCCATATTATAGCAAACCCATAGCAATGATCAAAACATGATCATAAGACTAAAAAATATCCTTCATAAGAGCTCCTTATCCTCCCAGTTATTTCACTAAAAAACTTGTACTAAGAGATCACAAGCCTAGATACTCTAAAAATTCAAAAATCCATCCTGTATTTATAGTAGTTTTGTCCCTATTTTTAGTTTGTGGGCCGACCTAGTTGAACTGTCCTCAATTTTCTGGTTGGGTTGTCGGACGGAAAAAATCATATCTCCTCATTCCTAGGGAGTTAGATGGATTTTAATACACTGTTGGAAAGGTATCGGAATAATGTTTTAAACCATGTAACTTTTTCTTCCATTTGATTTATTTATTTAGGGTAAAAATTCCCTCAAATATAGGGTATCCAAATTGACCACAAATAATGCTTTCAACAATCTTCATATTTCCATCTTGATCTTGTCAATATATAGGCTTCTTCACTTGACTACTTCTTCTAGGGTTGACATCAATGAAAAATAATATTCTAACATAGGGAACTTGCAAGATAATCGTCAGAAGGCCAACATAATGGTGCATTTCTTAGCCCTTTTTTTCCTCCACCCCAAGGCTCTATTTTATACTCCATTTTGATGGTTGGAGTCATTATGTATGGTGTTAGCACTTTGTACATTTGTCAGGATGATAGACAAACGATAGAGGAAACTATTTCAACCAAATTTAGGTTGGATTTTGACCCTTCCAACTAGAGAGGGATCTCTCATACATATAGATACTGAAAATACTCAAAAATATTTGGCAATGGACACATAGAGGTCAGATTATGCAATAGGGTGATTTTTAAAAAGTGGTAGGACAAACAAAAGAACAAGGCCATTGGGAAATGGGATCAATTCCTAAAATTGTATGAAGATTTATAAGCTATGTATTCTTGAGGGAACAGAGGAAAAATAGGCATGGTGTTCAACCAAATAAGTAATATGATATGGCAGTGGGAAATAAAGGAAAGACCACTATGACAAGAGGCATCTCACAGAGGACGAATCTCTTGGTATAGCTTTAGAAGAATAAACATAAAAGATGGCTACCAAAAACAGGGCAACAATCAAGGGTGAATTATGAACCAGAAACCAATAAACACATAACAAGTATAATCAATATGCGAAGGAGCACCAGCAAGATGAATTCCTTCTTTTGCTTAAATATGATCACTAGCAGCAAAACACATTCATGAATATGAAATATAGGAAAACATATTGAGCAT